>JARQSW010000417.1:206609-307626 GCA_030142375.1 Calameuta pallipes
TCTCTCTCTCTCTCTCTCTCTCTCTCTCTCTCTCTCTCTCTCTCTCTCTCTCTCTCTCTCTCTCTCTCTCTCACTACTCTCGCACTCTCTCCTCGACACTCTCTGCCTCTCTCCCGAAGCTCTCTCTCGCTCTGGCTCGCTGCTCCGTCCGAGGGAAAATGGATGGTGGGGCTTTCTGGTCTTGCGCGCACCAGTCAACCCAGAGCCACGGTCGTGTAAGAACCACATCCCAGAACCGTTCCACGGAACCGGCTGTCAGTCAAAACCGGCTAACGGCAAAAAGGAACCGTGCAAAGCTCGAAGAATTTTTGGTCGAGGATTAACAAAAGAAAAAGCAAAATTTTTAATGCCAGTCGACGAGTGACACAGTGTCTGGGCCCTTTGTAAACGATGCTGGAACTTTGCGTGTGACTTTTGTTTTGAATTTTTTCTTTTCGCTCGTCAACGATACTTAGTGTCTGTTCTCGTTCCCCCTTTTTCTTTTTCTTTTTCGTTTTCTTTCCTTTCAAAACGCCCGTTGCGACTGTTGCGATGTGTTGTTGTTGGCGTTACGAAGAGATCGCTGCTACCACGCGAGTGACGTTCGGTACAATTGAATTTTATTGACGATACGAATTGTCACTCTTGTCAGCTGGATATATTCAATTGTGATAACATCTCGGCAGGATATTTACCCGCGCGTTTACTTCGCACCCATCGAAAGTGAATCGCGCATGACTTTTTACGGGGGTCCCGAGTGTGTGCTTTTTGTTTTTCTTTATTTTTCTTCTTTCTCTACACTTTGACCAACTTTGGCGAATGTGACCACGTGACTTTTGTGTACGCTGTGACGGATCTGTGTCCGGATATTCGGAATGTACGTGTTTTGGTACGATCGATCTTTCTTCAGGTTGACGCTTTTTTTATTGATCTCACTGCGTGCTTTTTAGCCTTTTTTTCCTTTTTGATACCGAAGACCTGCCGGTACCAATTTCGAGGCTTATGATTCACGAGGGTTCGCCTTACTACGAAGGATCCAGCTTGAAAGCTCATCGCGTTAGATCATCCACGCGACTCGTTGGATCGCCCAGGATCTTTCTTGGTTCCGTAAGGCTCAAGAAAATCGACGATTGCGGATAGTAATGTCGTCTATCAGTGTTTTAGAAGGAGAAAAATGAATTTTTAATTTGATAATAAATCGTGAAGTACCTTACGTGTCACGAAAGATACAGTGTGCCTCGAAGTAACGTTAAGTAAGAAGAGAGTCAAGAACGAACGGGAAGGTGTCCTAAAGAAAGTCGCGAGTGAAAGTGTGTCCCATTGGCAAAGTGCGAAATCGCGAATCCTCGGGAAATCTGTGATTGTTATTATTATTTAAGTGTTGTGACTTCATCCTTCGAGATTTTATATCCGCAACCCCAAACTTACAAGGTTCAATCTGATTCACGTTTTTTGTCGCTCTCATGCGCAGGTTCGGTTCGATTAATTCGCAAGATTTTCAATAGTGAATTATCGATTCAAGAAAGATTTGAAATTTCCTCGTCGATTCTTTAGCCATAAGCTATAATCACTGGTGGGTTTTCAAATTTTATTTTCCTCTTTTTCAATATTTTTATGTTCATTCCCAAATTTATATTTAATCCTCAAAAAATTATCTGTTCCTTCGTTCCTGCTTACATCTCATTATTGTCTCTCTCTCTCTCTCTCTCTCTCTCTCTCCTTCTTATGCATATTATTAAGTAATACGTCTCGTACACATACGCGCTTCACAGTCACACTTAACACATACGTGGATTCTGCAAGTCGCGGATAATTCACTACTACTACCCAAACATACACACAAGCATACACACACATGCGCGCGCAGATGCACACGCGTGTCAATGAGAAAATGTGGGTTCTCATCTTGGGATAAGAAAAGTCAAGGCGGTCCACGAAAAATACTTTCGCGAATAAAAAATTCATTTATAACGGCACCGATTGGTTTTTTTAAATATTTTCATATGAAAAATTTCCCATAAAAAAAAAAAGAATTCATACAAAAATATTTGTCACGTGGCTTGCGCAACTTCATTCGATACCCACTGATCGATCGAATCAAAGTGGAAGCTATAAATTTATCCCGGTCCAATGTCATTGATTATTAATTATCGAAATTTTTATTAAATTTTAATTGTCAACGCTAATACCCTACTCTGCCACTGTCTTATACGCAAAGACTCTCTTCCCTTAAGCCTGTGCCACATGGCGTAGCGCTAGACCTACTAGAACAGCGACTACGTGTACACGACCTAAATAAGATGCGATGCCCCCACGGCGAAAATAATTCATACTCCGACTATACGAGCTACAGTGCCACCGCGTTGTACAACGATTCTCGCTGCTGTTATATCGCCACTTGGAAACCCGCCGGCTTTACCTACGCACACGTCACGTATCTATATACCCCGTGTTACTGTTCTGTCAAAGACAGTTGACGATTAAGCGATTGTTTATTTGACGATTATTGTAACACGAGGTTAGGTAGGACTCCCAGTGTTCCGTAGGTACAGTTCAACAGTTTGAGTATAAGGGTACGTTTCTAAATTCACTGCCAGCGACATCGTGTCACTGTCATATCTATCTCCCAAAAAAAACACTTACGTGTAAAAATTTAAATTCACTGCCAGCGACATCGTGTCGCTGTCATATCTAGCAGTACCGGAAATGAATATTGGAAATTACACTAAGTACGTTAAAAATTTTTTTTATCGTTTATCAATATATTTATAGACGTACCGATCGATCGAAATCGATTCGATTAGAAATTGATTATCATTCTTGTTTTTCTTTTTTATAATGGACGATCGGATCGGTTGCATCTCCGATCAAATATTTACTTGACCTCGTCGTAGCCATAGGTGGATACGTCACGGTAATCAAACGCGATTTAACTGGGTTGTGTGAACGGACCTTAAGGCGGATCCCTAGTGTGTTCGAAACTTCGTAAATTCTATTCTGCAGTCCCGTTCCAGTCTTGCAGCCGGTATCACGGAACTAAGCAGTTTCACTTTCCGTACGGTTAGTATAGGCAAACTTTGGCTGTGAGCTTAAGGTGTATCCCAGATGTGTTTTCATTGATGGTTATCGCGCGATCTGAATAGAGGTGGTACCTGTGTACTTGGATCGACTTTTGGGTATTAAATATTGTATTTAGGAACGCGGAGAAGAATGGCGTGTAAAGGGGCAAAAAAAGTACTTTACTTCGTATGATTTACTGATACGTCTTAAAAGCCGCATTTACACGCGACTACCGGCGCTCAATTATATAGCGGGTGGTCTTAACCGTAAGTGACTGGCGTAAGGTTTAAAGCTCGGCTAATGGCGAGCTTTCAACTGACGTCTGTGCTGCGAGATCGTGGAAGTGAAACAAAGCGACTAACGGAACTCGAAAGAAAAAGAAAATTGTAAACGCACCGCAAAGCGCACAGTGGAAAATTTCGCAAGTCGTCAGGAAGTTACGATAATATCGTTGCGATTATATTTTCAACTTACTGATTGAGAACGAACTGAAATTCACGTTCTTTTTCTTTCATCTTCGACCGGTGCATAAATAAAGAAAAGCAGTACCCCCTCCCGTCGCACCCACCGCGTCGCTACGATGGATTCTTAAATTCTTCAGAAACATTTAAAAGTGCAAAATCGAAGTCGAAAGAAGAACGACCAAAAAAAATCGCAACGAAAAATTATGATTTACTTGAACAGGAGTATTTCGTATATGGATACTACGGCAACTATATTGCGTAAATAAAAGAGAGCGAAAAAAAAAACAATCAAAATGTAAAGTCCATTTCGAGCTTTCACACCCTTCGAACTTTCAACGGGGTAGTAGAATACGCGTGGTGGTTTATATATTCTGGTTAATACGTACATAGTGATTATATGCATATAAGTATATAGGGTACGTATGCAACGCGTGCATACAGCTCACTTCCCTCTAGAGAATGTCTATATATACATATACATATATGTATATGTATAAAATATCATGAATATATATATAGCTACAGCTATATATATACACATATAAAGACTGTTGATAGGAAGAGAACGAGGAGACAAGGCACTGGGCTAGTAGGGCCTGACTGAATATAGTGTATATAGAACTCTCACGAAGTATATAGTAAATACATTCAGAGTGTTAGTGGTCTATGTATACATATATATGTGTGTATATATATATTTATGTATATATATACGAGCGCCAGACTATGTTCTATAGTGAATTCCGTCCTACTCCTAGAGCAGGTACTATAGCACGCAGGCATGGAAGCAGGCAAGCAGGAAGGCAAGCTCGCTTGGTGGTCGCTCGGTCGCAAGCTTCGCTCGATAGCAAAGTGCGGTTCCCCTCGACGAGCTTTCGTGCTTGCAATGCTGCAGCCGCTTAAAGGGGAACCGCCCGAATGATAGAAACATACGAGGATGTGCGCGGAAGCGACACCGTACGGTTTTGTTGTTCCATCGAAGCGTTGCAGGTGTATGGTAAAATTTGTGCGAGCTTTTTTCGTTTTTCTTTTAAAAAAAAGCTTTTCAATTTCTGATTCGTCCGAAGAAAAAAAGCTCGGAAAACGGTTCGTGATGCGGATAGTAATGCAAAGGCTGTTCTCGTCAATCAGATTCGAAAGCTCCACCAAAAAGCTTCCTGGTAGTAACCGACTCTTCTGGACGAAGCTCAGTGGTTCGTGTCGGCAGAGCTTTTAAGGTCGCGCGAGAGTAACGCGGCCGGGAAATGAGTTTGAGGTGAAATATTTTTCAGACAAAAAAGCTCTAACCACAGTCGCGCGCGTACCGCAAATTTTTCATGTCGGTACATTTGGCGTGTGCGAGCTTTGTGGATGCACGAGGGAGCTTGCGGCGTGTCGCGCGAAAACGTTTGGTTCGCTAGTGAGTTAATGGAATGGCGCTAAAGGCGATGTTAATTGTCAGTCGGACGGCCAATTCCCATTGGTTGAAATCTAATGACTGTTAAGTCTGTAAGCCAGAGGCAGGTTAAATCACATGTTATTTTTTCGCCCAATTTCTTCCCTCGCCATCAATCAGCCGCTCGCGCTAATGAACGTTTATCTCGGCAGCGTGTCCTTCTGATCGCGCGCGAATAGATCCTGGCTTTTATGTCTCAAATGGACCCTTAGGGCACGTTCACACTATGCGATGATATCTGGAAAGTCTGCGCTGCCTCTTATTGATCTCACGAGAAATCGTATACGCACATGTGAAAAATTCTTTATATGGTCGAATTAAGGCCGGGCAAGGGGGGAGGTAAGATTTCTATCACAGGGTCAAAGGACATCGATTAACAAAGCTCTTGAAATATCGCAAGCTCGATTTTACGTGTAAACGCAGCTTTACTTACAGCTGCAACCAGAACACCACGTTCACTCTTCGAAGCGCCCGAGGGCGCTGCTCCACTTTTGCCAACGTGACACCACCATCCTCGCGTCGCGCTTACATACAAAGCAATGTGAACAGACACTTATACACCTTTCTAGACAATACAGTCTCACACAAGAATATGCTTGCTGCACGCACCTATATCTATATACATATCCATAGAGAGAAAAATTCATCCAGCATCCCGTCCGACCCCTCCCATACGCAGAATGAAATTTTTTTTTTAATAAATTTTTTTTTTCTAAACTTCTAATGCATATGTCCTACCTATCCAGACTCATGGGGAATGTTCACCAGTGATTATGGCACTAATTAATTACCGCTACAAGCATTGATTAATATACTTAATCAACCCCCCATGATCATCGTCTTTCAGTTGTATCTACCAAGTGAAGAGAAAAATCATCTGTTACGTAAACAGTGCCCAGTGACCTCAGGTGCCTATGCCGAACGTTCCCACGCGAAACAACGTGATACACAGTTCATAGGAGAGGAGAGACAAAGAAAGATTTTGTCTTTTCGAAGGGAAATAATAATCAAAGGAGGAAGTTCAGAAGAGTCAAAAATTATCGTCGTACAGAGTAGAAGATAACGGGTGTCGCGTGTGATATGTGACGCAGTGCAGTTCACTCGTATGTACGTACCGTTGGACATCTTGTCGAACACGGTAAAACCGTCACCACGGCGTTCAACATGTTCGAGATGTGGAGCGCGGTGAGTTCCAAATTGGAACACTCCGCGACTTCATCAGCGTCGCCCTTACCCCTGACGCACGCACCGCAAACACCCCATACGTCATCCGGGAGTATCAAAGGTAACGGAATTAGCTTATACAGACTATTAATTCTTATTGGTCAATTTTATCATGGGGATTGGGGAGAATGAAGATTTTGAAAATGTTGATATTGCGTAGAAAAAAATTTTTTTTTTACCTGATACATAACATAGGGTGTCAACAATTTTCATACCGATTTGAAACCGTTACCATCTGAGATGTTATTTTAAAATTGCGTTTGCATGAGAATCCTTCCAGTCGACAGAACGAAAAATGGCCAGAGTCATTATTGGCCGAAGCTTCGATCAGCGCCGTCGTTTAGTTATGAACCGAGCTTTATGATGTCTCCCGACATCTTTCGCTTCCATACGGACACGCTCTCCCACTTCTTATAATTAATTGCTCTTCTTCGCGATGCTGCGTCAATTTATACGGACACCCGGTATGCACAACCATATTGCATATCACATACGTATCGAGGTTCGAAAGATTCTTATTCGGTATTTCAAGAACGAGTTCGATAATGATTGCCTGATTCAGCGGGGATGATTAACGAGCTTTCTTTAACGTCTTGAGTTAGATTGAAGATACTTTGGAAGCGGATGAATAAGACCGTTGAGGTTTTATCTGGTTGAAAGTTTTATGGGAGATGACGGAGAGATCTTGCCAGATCGATGCTGCGATCGTTATAAGGTGAGAATAATTGATAGTGAAAGGAATCACGCAGGACGAGATTACATGATTGGTATAACCAATATCTATATATATATATATATATATATATATATGGCTTATATATATATATACACACAATCTCATGATAACACTAATCAATTTATGGGAGCAAAAGAAAATTGGATACAAATTTTGTTATTTTTCATTTTAAAAAAATTATTCCTGCCAATAAGAAAAATTGCGTCTTTTTTTTTAATACCAAGTACCGATTGAACCCGTCGACAATTTTGCTCGGAACTACAGGCCCGATTTCGTAACAAAGATTTCTGAACCGGTCCCGGGCCGAATTCACGGTTCCAATCGACTCCCCGCAGATGTATAACCTCACTTTCACTCACGAAAAAATCTGCGCGGTGACGACATGCCCGCGCCAGTAGTACCAACCGGTCCCTCTCTTTAAAGCATAGTCAATATATATATATACATACACACACCTTATGCATACTGAAGTCAAGAGATCGGGTAAGATCGATCGGTGTATTACTGTATCGAAGAAAGGAGCAGAGTGGGAGAGGAGTAAAAGAGAGAGAGAGAGAGAGAGGGGGGGTGAGTAATTCAGAATCGGAACAGACTATCCGAATTCGTAATAGCGGAGGTGGCCGATCGCGATATTCTAGATCGGTATTATGCCACTCAGTCTGACAGATTAATTATCCGAGCCACGGTTCTCAATCGATCGTGATTCTTCGGTCCAGGTTGGAATAAATAATAATAACGATCGACCGTGCAGATTCGACAGGGACTTTCCTCGTTGATTATCGATCGATCGTAACAACGATATATGTACGATATAAAATCGGTACCCACGTAGACACGCGTTACGGACTCAGTCTGTATTGATTATGATAAGAGAAAAAAAAAAGAAAGAAAAAAAAGAAAAGATGCGTCATCCGATCGGTAATAAAGGAAAGCTTCCGCTATCGACTTGACTTTCTTCACATATATGACACGCACGTATCTCTCCCGCTTGCGTTTCGTATCCGAGACTATTGCGTTGCGTCCTACGAAAGTAGGTCTCGATTCGGAAAATTCTATGGAATGTATACTGATAACGAATTCTCTTGGCTCTTACTCACATACTGGCTGGCAAATGTGACCGGGACGATAATCTTCGTATTGCTGCTCGATCTAGTAATTAATAAGGCGACGGAGATGGGAATCGATGTAATTAAGTAAAATTAATTTTTCTTAATGGAAATTACGTAATCCAGCATTGCAATACGTGATATGGATAGACGATATACGTGAATTGAATTTTTGGTTTTTATTATTCGGCTGGGATTGATCATTTGGTCAAGATCGTTACGCGCCATTTTTTAAATGGCGGATCGACGACAGCCGCGAAATTAAATGCCGTGCGCTGGCAAACGGTGGGGAATTAGGGATTGTTAAGGTTAGGAAAGTGCATGGGATATGGTGGGGGAAAGTAGAGAGGGGACTATTGTTATTACTTTTGTAAGAAGTAATTACTGCAAAATCTATCGGTTGGAAATTATATTGACTTATTTACGTCGTCGTACGTGGCCGATTTCGAAATTCCCTATTCGCGTTACCGAGTCCTTCTCGTATAACTATATAGCGACTGTGCAAAACTCGAAAGGAAACCCGTCGACTGTGCGTTTTGCAAGTCAGCTACTTTCAAATGGCGCACAGCCCCCGGGGGGTTTCTTTGGGAATTCGCAAAATCGTCCGACCAGCCTGTCGACATTTTGTATACAGATACGTGTGTACGTGGACACGCGTACTCTGGGCAAACGTCATTACACGTATAATAATAATATGCGAAGGTAGCTTGGGCCATGTGGAGGTTAGAATATATATATATATTTTTATAAAAATTTCAATACCCAACACTTCCCCTTGGCGCCCTACAGAATTGAAATCGTAGCGTCGGTAGGCAACAACCTTAATGTATCATTTCCCGTTCCCCCAGCGTTTTCAGACATTTTCATTCGAGTGTGATATTTGCTGGAAGCTAGGGGCTGCCGTGGGAGGTTCCGTCGTGGAGGTTTGAAGCGAGGTGGAGCTTTAACATTGAGGGCGAAGAGAAGAAGGGTGGGTCGGACGAAGTTGGGAGGAGGTGGAGATGGAGGAGGAGGAGGATACGATAGAGGCTAGAGGGTAGGGTTGTGGAGAAGGTGGCGGAGTACGGGAGGTCGTCAAGTTCCTAGAGGAGGGGTGGAGGTGGCGAGGAGGAGGGAGGAGGAGGAGGAGGAGGCACGGAAGCGTGGGTTCCCAGATCGATACCAGGCCGTGCAACTGAAGCCCGTGTCGTCGAAACATCAATACATCTGCACGTGCACCCTTTGTGCACCATCTAAAAGACGTCCCTGACGAGAGAGCGAGGGAGAGGAAAAAAATTCCCTAGAATTAATAAACCGACGCGGTCGCTCTGCTAGTGAATTATCTATTTTTTTTTGTTACCTGTCGTTCAGGTATCATACGGTAAATATCGTTCTCGCATATCCTATATGAATTTTAAAGAGTCTGTTACTGTTCACTGGCAGATATTACGATACTGCGGTGCATTTATGCCTAGGGATATTCGTTGCGATCCCTAGGGAAGTTTTACAGAGCCATCGATGTTTCACCACGTGAGATTGTAACTCACGGGATTACCGATAGATGGCACTAATGTTTTCTGTCTCGCGTAAGGCCGAAACTGGTCACTTTTTCCGAGCACGAAAATCCCTGCTTTTCTGCTTTATTGCCTTTTGCCGCTGGCAATGGATATAACCCTGTGATATATCGTTACTACGTTGTTGTCGAAAGTCACTAGGAATATCTTGAATGACTTTTTTGGTATTTCCCCAGACTCAACGGTACGTCAAAACAACGCAGGGACGTAGAGGAGAGCTTTTAAAATTTCATGTGCGGGCGTAACCACTTAAGGACAAGTCTGTGGTGCACTCCGAAAATATTTTATAATTATTAACGTGACGTCGGCTGAAGCTTAATTAAAACCTCGACTGAAAAAATCGTCCACCGGAAACGCGCCTTGCGCAGTGACGACCTTGAAGCGGGAAAAAAGTAATGAAACAACCGATTCACCACTACAGCCAGAGATGAGCAAACCATTTTTCAATACACCCCTTCATTCTTTTTTCTCAACCACACTTTTCCCCTTTCAATTCGTAGAGTAATAACACATATGTAACAAAATTTATTAGGTACCCCCCCCCCCCCCAATCATCCTACCTCACCCCAATATATCAAAAAGCACCAGTCGAGGTTGTCTACCCTCGAGGGTAGGTAAAGGGCGAATATAAACAAAATGAGAGAAATCAACCGAAAAGGGTAACAAAGTAGGAAGGAAGAACGAGAAAGAGCAGAGAGGTAAGGGTGGAACGGGAAATGCAGGAAAAAAGGGGTGAAAGGAAAAAGTAGAACTAGTAGAAGAAAAGGGGTAGTAGGTTCTCGCATTTCCAAGGCGACGCCTTACGGCCTAAGAATTCCTTATTTCAGTCCAGCATCCCCTATAGCGGGTGGGTACTGGCATAGATAGAAAACCACCACCCCCGCTCTCTCTCTCTCTCTCTCTCTCTCTCTCTCTCTCTTTCCTACCCTTCTTCTCATTATGTTCGGTGCCTTCGCACACTGCCCTAATGCCTCGAGGACACACCAGTACACGGAACTACCCTTAGCGAGATGGTGATATATATATATAGACATATATAGTAGTAGGTGGTACATACATGTCTCTCATAGCTTACTGCGCTATGGAAGGCAGATCGATGCCACCCTGTATGTATGTATGTATATATATAACATGTAGATACATAGATATATATAGACACACATATAGGTATATGCACCAATCTGTATATATACACATATATAGGGTGTCCCTCAGAGAACTTTAACGGAGAGAGGCAGCTTCAGAAATGTCGGAGATATGGAAAAATGTGCCCAACGGGCTCTTATATTAAAGCTCTTAAAGGGGGATGTGTCGGGGCATCGCGTGAGATTTCGATCCGAGCGTTTCAATCCGTTTGAATACATCGTGCCTCTCTTTTGATAACAAATAAAAATGTATATATACGCGTTCTTGAAATACAACGTTCTCCGCAAGGGATGATATCGGTTAAGGGTGCGAGGTTATGAATTATTTTTTATATTAATATTATTTTATCCTCGCCCCTCTGGCGATCTTGGGTTTTACTTTTGGTTGTGCAAAAAAATTTTTTCAATTCATTAACATTCCAGGCACGTGCAAGTCATTCTTAGGGATATCGAAAAGGAAAGTGATTGTTGGAAAGGATGAAACGATAAAGAAAATAATTCATCTTCGTTGATCAGCTTGAAGCTTGTTTGAAATCAAGTAGCTTATGTCTAATTTGTCTGGCATATGTATATATACATATATATATATATATATATATATTTTTGTATCATTGACCAAGAAACGTATTTTCCTGTCATACATTATTTCATTTCCGTCCACGTGGTTATTAATAAACAAGGTCTCTGCTGTTTACAAAACATGATGTTAGTCCTTGTTGGAATTATTATTATTATCGTATAACAACCCTGAGGTACAACTATGGTGACGATCCGTTAATTCGTTTTACATTACGCATATGTCATGTACATATGTATGAAAAAAATCGTGTTGAAAAAATAAAGAAGGAAAAGGGAGAAAAAAAAGAATAAAAGTATAAAGTAAATAAGAGACTCGGCCTCCCGTATGAATCATAACGATTTGGAAAGTCTTGCACAATGTAGAAGCGCGCATACACCATTCGCTCTCTTACGAATCGCATTTACGTATGAAATTCATAGCGCCTCGTATTCCGCTTAAAGAGTTTCGAAATGTCCGCCGGTAGTCGCGATGGAAGGACGCTCGTGACGTGAAAACAACAAGCGACGATATGACGAATAAAAGGACGCCGGGCGTCGTCGCGACGAAATATTCGCGTGGTTAATTTTTTTCCCCTAGCAAATTCACAGGAGTCATACCACGTGCCGGTCAGACGGTATTCGTCTTGTCATCTCTGCCTAGTGGAAATGCCCCTTTATTGGTCGGCTTACGTGCCTTCCCATGCTCCTGTAGATCGATGACGTTTAACGTAGTCGAGGTACGCACGTGGTCAGACACCAGCTGTCATTTGCCTCCACGTGCAAAAAGTGACGTTTTATTAAACCGCTATTATTAACTGCCCGATATACGATTATATTGCCGTTAGCAATGATTATGCCATTTTATTATAACGTTTGGCTAGGTTGGTATCAGTGAAAGTGTATCGGGTAACTTATAGGGGACGCTACTGGCAACCTTTTTAGACATGTATCTTAGCCTGGCATCTTTCATGCCAAGAGACTGGGATAAGGATTAAATGAGATTAAAAATAATGAGGGGGAGAGACAATACAAAATTCCCCCTCCATCCTCCCCCACCGCCATCTAGATAACGATGTAATTTAATAATCTGAACTTTTTGTTTGGGACACCTATAAAAATTGATAATAGGGCTGCTGAGATGATAATTATTTATAAATCTTCGAATGGACCACTGATATAATCTCTGAGAGAAAAATGAAAATTTGTTTTATTAAGAAAAAAAAAGGAAAATTTAATTTAAAACAAGACGGGGTTGATATTGAAAAGTTCTTATCAGTAGTCGATGCTGTTGATGTTATTTTATTGTACCGTTCGTAAGTGATTAGAACGATTAGTAAAATCGTGCTACTCGGTATAACTAGCCGATACTACTAGCGACAGGGGTAATCGCCTTGAGTCGAGGACGATGATCCATAATGATTATAAACTTGATTCATTCATGCACTGTGTGGATTCTTCATGCGATTCTAAGCGCACGATAAAATCGTTAAACATGCGTGAACCTCGTGATTTTATCTCGAGCACGTGGTTCGAGATTTAGTTAGGTTTAGTGGGACGGTAGGACCTTGCACGTTGTACTTGTTGTTTTGTTTGTTTGTTTTGCTGTCGGTCCCCACGGTACTGTAGGACGTGGCCTTAGCTCCCCGCTGCAACAGTCCTGTACTTTTAGCTGGACACGTTTTCGTGCGTGGCCTTCATTGTTTTTCATCCGTCACCTCCCGCCTCCCCCTCTGTCGCCACCTACGAATTTCACCACGTTTCTCATGAAAAAGGTCATTGAATCGATAAATTGTAACGCGGCGCAGCACAGAAACGCCTTAGCGATCAGCAGGTGCGCTTTGTTCCTGTGATATCTGGGTAAAAGAGAAAAAAAAAGGATTCGTACAAAAGCAGCGGAACAAAGCGAAATCGTTATTAACGAGACACGTAGGACTTTTCCTTTTTATGAGAATTCTGATATTCATGGATTTTACATAAAAGACCATTAAATGGAACGATCCGAGCAGACTGGAACGATCCGAGTCGGACTAATTTTATTCGCTACCCTGTATATACTGGGCACGTGCAACAGACAAGTGTCACTTGACATAAAACATCTATCAAAAATTTACTCCCTTACGAGAACTAAGAGTTATCGACTAAAACAATTAATCCACCATACATACAATCGAAAAACACTTGTATATTGACAAAGTCTAATCGAATGGACGAAAAAAAAAAAATGGACCAATGTCCTTTCAAGACCAAAAAAAAGATTCGAACAGGGCAAAAATCCACGTCCGAAACCTCACCACGCAGCAGCCTATATTACGGTACCGAAATGATAACGAGTCAGGAATTAAAAAAATTAACCTCAAAAAAGAATCTCCAAAATCGATCACCGTCAGTACCGGTATCTTCCCAATTCCTCTGTATGTCATGAAACCACTGACAGCGGCCAGAAGAAAAATGCCTGAAGGAAGCAAGAAAAAAAAAACAACAAGGAATTCACGAACTTTCGTCATCGCGCTCGGGATTCCGGGCGAAAGTCGCCCGCGCAATTCAACCGGCGTGATACCGGCTTTAGATAGCAAAGCGTTCTTTGCCGACGCTGCGTCACGGAAAAAAAAAAGAAAGTTACGAACACTCGTCTAAGGAGAGCTACCGGCGTTGTAGTCTGACGAGAGACCGAGGCAACGACGTTATGCAACCGGTAACCCCCCCCCCTCCCCACCTCCCACCTCCCACTGTACCCGAAGCACTTCACCCTCTGTCCTTGTCTCGCGTATTCACCTCCCTCTCACCTTTACAACTTCACCACCTCCGTCATCCATCTCGTCCTTCTTCATCCTCCACCTTACAGACGGC
Organism: Calameuta pallipes; assembly: GCA_030142375.1. Lineage (NCBI taxonomy): Eukaryota > Metazoa > Arthropoda > Insecta > Hymenoptera > Cephidae > Calameuta > Calameuta pallipes. The sequence continues at coordinate 220,717 of JARQSW010000417.1, forward strand.
TGTACTGAAATTCATTCTTATGGTATACATATACGTGTGTATAAATCTCCCCTCTCTCGCCCCTATCCAGCACGAGCCTCCCCTCCACAAATAATCCGAACGCGCAGCTCGATGCATGCGCAGCATTTTAAAGTGTTTGTCAACTGTTTTTCCACGATTTTTGATCGCGTCGCGAAAATACAAATGAGCCTGCGCGACTATTGCATTATCGTCCCAACATTATTTATTCCCGTATACGTGAGCGCGACGTATGCGGCTTCTGCGTGCGCGCGCAGCCGGGCCCTTGAGAAGTGAAAATCGCCTTCGGCATTCAGTCCCGAGTTGCCTCGGGGCTTCAATGGTCAGTGTCTTTTTTTTTTATTGTTGGTAGCTACTATCGGAGTGTCTAGTAGAATTTTCAAGGATTTATCCAAACTATTGGTTTACATTATTTTTGGCGAAATGGAGATTTTACTCTTTTTTCTTTTCGCGTATAATTTTTTGGATTGCACTTTGCCAGAATGTTTCTTCGACTTTTCTCGATCCCAAGGAATTCAGTTTTCCTGCCGTTTGTCAGGGACACTAGGGAATAACGGTGGGAATGTCTGTTTTACGGCTACGACTACCTTAGCCCCATTTTTCTCGAGCGAGCGAAGGTGCTGCCTGCCTGGGTGCTGCAGCCGGTACCGAACGGGACGGAGTCACCGAGAAGGAAAATTCGTTAAGTCTCGAACCTAGATAAGCTGTGCTTAAGGTGACGCGTGAAAATGTCCCTAGGAAGAAATATTATGGGGAACTCGGAGTGTAACCTAACCTTACTTTTTTTTAAGATTCATTTCATTCACATCGAATTTATCGCTCGGTCATCTCGCCGCTACGATCCCACGATTCTCATGTCGAGATCGTTAACGACCAGGGAAAACCGATCGTTCGCACCCATATAGAAACGAATCGCGCGCCATTATTGCCTATACAACTATGCAGTAAGGTAGGTCGGGGACCGTTCTCCTTTTCCGCCTGTAACACTATTACATAGATATAGTGTATGCAGTACACTTGATATATATATATCGTGAGATTTTATTGTACATAAACTAGTTTTGTATTTTTATACATTGAAAATGGCGATTTGAGCTTTTTTATTGTATGAAAAATATACATTTCTTACGTATTTCGCAAAACACCTAATATCCATCCTTGAGGCTGTCTCGTTTAACTTGTCTTCGACGCTGCTTGGAAATAAAAGAAAATGGAGGATTCATAGACTCTTTTCCGACTGTACAGAGACTCAAGGATTTCTTCTAGCGAGACCGGCTGTGATTCTTGGTTGAAAGTCTAGGATTCGTACCTGACTACATACTTGGAACCTAGCAGCCAGCGGCTGTTGCATAAGATCCTGACTTGGCTCGTTCACTCGCTCGCTCACGCATTCGCTCCTGCTTTCACATACGTGTAACGTATGCACATACACGTATTAACTCAGTCATTAGTATCGCGGACGTTGTTGCGGTTAAGTCGTTATTTAACTGGCTTTAATCGATGATACCAGTTTCGTACTCTTTTAACAAAGCTCCCGTTACCGGTACAGTTAACCACCAATTTTACGGTCAGGTAGACGAAAATGCTGAAAAAAATTCATTTTCAAAAAGATCCAAAACCGTCTTGCCTATCTGTCCAAAATTATTAATGGCTTTGACCAGATAAGATAACTATCGTTAAGCATATGTGGGTCTGTCCGTGTCATCGATGAATTTTTTTACGATTTTCAGGGAAACCGAAAAAATTTTTTCTCTCATTTAAAAAAATTTTCTTTTTCCGTTACGTTACCACCTACGTTTATTTCCCGCACGTAGGTGCTTTTTTTCTCCCTTTTTATTTTCCGTTCATAGAAAATTGTCGGCTTTTGCTTTTAACGCTCGCGTCGTTTCCCGCCGCGACGCGTTCGCTTATTTTACATTCGTACGCCACACTATGACACATCTAGTCGCGCGCGGCGCGCATCTATACTTGCACACGGACTCTTTGAAATATAGATAGATGCAGGCAGGCATGCTGATGTTATGATAACGTACAGCAGTGGCTCTCAATGCTGATAATAACAGTCTTCGCTTGGTTGGAATGGTTATCGGACGATACGAGCGTTCGAATGTGTATATGGTGCACGTGAAAATTGGCGGGGAAATTCAAAAAGAAGCAAGACTCGCGCGTTTTTTTTTTTTTTCAAAGTGTTACGGGTATAATCGGGAAGGAGATGAAATTTATTTATTTACAACGTATTCCACGTTCCCTTATGCTTGTTTTTGTATCCTTTTTTAAATTCCCGCCTTCTTCGATTCCTGCCACACCTGACCCCTATATATACAATACTCAAGGGAAGACTCTCGTTCGCTACTTTTTAATCCAGTTTTCTCAATACTGTGCCGGCCTGCCTACTTAGACGGTTCACAACCAGATAACAGTTGGTCAGTGAATTTTATTTGAAGTAGAAAAATTTAACTAGGTAATGCATATTGGTAAATTCGTGGGTATATATGTATGTGTGTGTGTTAGTTATTATTTGCATTTTATTTTACATGTATTCGTCATACGTAACGCGCATTGTCTTTTTTCGTTGTCATACTGCGAGATTCTCGCTGTAGAGATATATATGGTATTCTACGATTAAATATATATACATATATATATATATTCTACGATTCCTTCTTTTTTCATCTTCTTTTCCCCTCTTTCTTCCTTTCCTCGCCATTATCGTCGCTCTCTTGAGCAACGGAGCGACGCGGGCTGCAGGTCGCTCTTGCCTGGCTGTGGTACACAACGACGTAAATCAACGGAGTTTCGTCGCGACAACGACGGGCAATACATTCCCCCATGGTTATACATACATAGAACGTTATCATGAAAAGGCGCCACAACCCGGATACTTCTCGTAGATTTTTCCTTTAATTTTCGAAATTCAAAACTTTTTTTGTTTCGAGCACGCTAAAACTTTACATTATTTTTGTTCTCTCTCTCGTTTAGCGCGAATCCGCATTTTACGTGCACACAAGCACTGCACGTGAATCCCACGGGATCGATGTTCGGAAATGAAAAATATTCTGTTTTATCGACGAGGCTCCTCGTTACGAGTGGGCAATATTTAGATTTCTTTTTTTCCCCAGACTAGGGAATTTTTTTTTCAATCGTAAAATACCCTAGATGCTAATAACACGTGAGCGCGACAGGGGGGGGGGGGATATATCGGTATCTATCGTATGTGCTTTTTCTTACCCCTTACGTAGTATGATTTATACATGATGTACGATAACAGACTAACTTGTCTATAGGCAAGTCCTGCTATAAGCAGTGGGAGGATTACATCATATTGAACAGCACGTTGTAGTAATCAATAAGCCGCGTTTTTTTCGCTTACGTCACTTCGCGCACGGCGATACACTCGGTTTAACCTGGGACGAGTAGCCACGAGGAAATTCGTCGAATCTTATTAATGAGTGGGAATCAGGGAAATTACATGGGTCCTTGGCCGAGCACCTTGATGCACACTATTTTTCAAATAGTTACTCTGTCGGTACACGCAATTCCTTGATAATTCTTTTTACCGACCTTGTGACGCTCACTAATTACTTTTGTTCTCTCTGTATGTTGCAGGTAAGACGAAAATGTGACACGGTCGCCATTTTGGATTTTACAAAAAGACAAAAGCCAGTAAGTCCGTTCTCTCGTCGGTGTCGATCGATTGGTAAATGATCTTTTTTTTTTTTTTTTTTCAAAATTAAACAATTCTTCGCCGAAGGAAAAACAGTCATGATAATTCTCCGAGGCAAAATGGAATTCTAACCACGCTAATTACAAACGTTAGGACTAATCTATTCGTAGGAAAGTAATGAGTTGTTTCTATATCTCAATGTAATATCGCCACGAGATGAAACAACACGAGGAAACTTGGCAGCGACGAACATTCTCAATCGTCCGACGTCGTTTTTCGATCTTCCCGTAGCGAAACTTTGCTCGTTGCTCGGTACGCGCGAATTTTCGATAAAACAGTTTAAATCGAAATATAAAAAGTTTCGGATGATTAATATATAGTTTTTTTTTTCAATACAAAAATCCCGCCCCTCTCCCCCCCCCCCATCCTCCCTATATCGATTATCCGTTATTCCTTCTATCAGTCCGTATTTGTCTTTCTATCGATTTCTTTTCTAACCCCAATCCATTAGTTAAGTACTTGCTCGTTATATATCTTAAATGCCTGATTTCGGGCTGGATTCTATATCACGAATAAACGCAACGGTAAAACTGCATTCGCCGGTTGAGAGTCACTGACTAGGCAGCCTTGGCTGAAGTTGTCGAACCCGCGACCCAGTTACACTGACGCGCCAACATCAGTATCGGCGTCACCCACACTTCACGAAGGTGCATGCACTGCGCGCCGATATACAGGCTCACCAACACACACTCGGGTTCTTGCCAACCGGCCGATATACACGCGTGTTACGCACTCGTATGCCTATATATACATATATACATATATGTATATTAACGCGTATAGAAAAGAGACGTGTGCGCGGACGTCGCACGTTTACGCATGTAGAATGACGGCTACAGGGCCGAGAAGAAGCAGGGAAAATGCTGGCAAGTGCATGCGGTTCGTGTGTATTAAGGAAAGGTGTGATTTTTGAATTTTGAAAAAAAAAAATATTTTACAAGTGTCATGACGTAAGACGAATCGAGACTAACTTGTTTTGGCACGCTGTTGTGATTTAACAACGGCAGTTGTCCGTATCGTCTCTTTAATCGAACTGTATTACGATCGCGTGCTTGTCTTTAATGTTTTTCTTTGATTTTTTTTTTTCTTTTTCATAATTATTCAAATCAGTGCCAGTCCCCGTGTACTCTAGTTGTATTTTTTTTACTTTAATGCAATCGCGAACGACCGCATAGCTTCCCTTTCGATAGCCGCTAAATAGCGCGTAATTTGTATGGTGGTTGGCGGTATCGGTGTGCCAATAAAGTATGGGGTCAGCGTAGAAGACTTGGGTAAAAGAAAATTCTTCATAGACGCATAAAGGCTTCACTTGGCATGCAGTCGGTAAGGAACGCGCGTTCGTGCATTGTAAAATTTCCCGTAGGCCAGCAGCTCCTATTAACCGTATGTAATAAGTACATCGGAGCCAAAGTAATTGCTCGTTATCATAAAGCACACTGGATATATATATATATATATATATATATATATATATATATAATACATATATTTTTCATTCGTAACGGGGCGTTGGTTTTCTTATGCGTAAAGTCAAAAGTTTTAAATCCCTTGGGGCTTGCACGCAATTTCGTGAAATAAGGATAAGATACTTTTGCGGTTGTCTATACTTAATTGGCTGCTGCCGCGTGATACGACAAAACAATTAAACAATTAGTCAAGATCCTACGAACAAAACGTATACACGGTAACTTATGGAGATATTAATTGCTGCCTTTGTGAACGTACCTTTAAGGTATCGATATACTAAGATATATATATATATATATATATTTAACACATAGTAATTCCATGCCAACAGATCCATACCGTAGTCGACTGCTGTATACCTTCTTACGCATCGTTATTACGTAAACTCAGTATGACAGTTCGTAATGACAAAGAAAATATTGTTTAATCGACAGTGCACGTAATAAACGTAAGGGATAATTTAATAGGCTACGATATTGACGTTTAAACGAGCATTTGTTTTATTTATTTGATTTCCATGTAAAATTATAATGGGACAAGGCATTTCACGAATATGAGTATGTTAATACAGTTTTAATTGTCCTAAGAGCCTGCGTTGTCTTGTTGGTTGTATACAGTAGTAACGGTGAGTACTGGGTCAGACACTGGTAACACTGTGGGTGTACTGTTGAAAATGTATTTTGAATCTTGATGATAAATGAAAGAAATTTTTTGTATTATTTATACCGTTACGGTATATTCGAGTCTTGGATAAGATTAACAAAAAAAAAAGTTAACCTTGTTCCTGTTCGACTGTAAAATTCGGCTTGTTGCAGTTCAGCGACCGTGCACGAGGCTGTCCTTCGCTGATAAAGTTACGACACTGCACGCTACGCTCCTTTCGCAATCACCCATTATGCTAGCACTCGTAGCTGCCTGTTGGACGGCATGTTGACTAAACTAGTTTTGCCAACTGTCGATAGAATAAATAATACATCGATTTTTGGACAGGGGTGGATCGTTGCTATTGGCACGGGTGAATGTTGGCTTTATGGGATTTGACGTTTTTAGGGAGTTTGTAGTACTGGAAGAATTTATAAGGGACGAGAGAAATTTTTAAGCTTCGTTGACTATTGACAGTTTTGAGAGGAACAACATTTTTTTCGTGACTGTACTTTATTAGTGGATTTTTTTTTAATCGGTGTCACTGTACGAGCAGTGGTTTTGTGATCATTTTTTTTTTTCGATTTGGCGGCATTTTTGAATCTTTTTAGAAACTTAGGAAGGGAATGGTATGTAAACGAGTGGATTATACTTGGTTATTCCAAAAAGTTTGTTCCTTCTCTCGTCATTCGACTTGCAGCATCCTTTATCATGTATGCTTACTGATATCACAAAATACAAAGCATACCCCTTTCCAACTTTCTCTCTCTCTTATGCTTGAAAAGCATCAAAAACACTGAAGTTGCGACTACTTAACGTAATGAGTCAGTAAGGTGGCCATTATCATCATCATATTCACTGGCATAAGTTGTTTCAAAGCATGGAGAACTGTCCGCTAGAGTTTCCCGCATCCGGAGTCTCATCTCTTCGTCATCTGACAAGTCTGGGACGTCATCCAGACCGATCTAGATTTTATGTATAGTTATCATATATCTATATACTTTTGCCAAAGAAACACTATGGGTTGACAATAGAAAATTAATGTTCTTATTTATTTATTTATTTATTTTTTGGGGAAAAAAAAGTACTACTAACTTGGGACATTAGAGTTCTGACCTAATCTAACCTAACGTATCGTTTCTAAGCCCATCACAAATACTGGATGCCTAACATTGAAAAACTATAAATAAATTTGGTGAGACTTTATCGTCCTCAAAACAATGATTACGCTGAAAATTCTTTGAGGACGGTCCCCAAAACAGCCGCTTGTCCTCAAAAAAGCGACTTCGTAAATGATATCGTCCCAAAATATCCCCTAGCAACAAATATATATATATATATATGGGTCATACACACATGTATCATATATCTAGATTAATCCGCCGCAAAGAAACTTCTCGAAAGGTAATTTCGTCCAAAACAATTCCGCTCATGTCATGACTACGTAATACGCATACGTACACCGATACAGGCTCAAATCACGAATGACTTTTATACGTACGAGTCGCCACGCAATTGCGTCCGGCGGACAGACGATGGCGTCGATGCGGGCGTGCTTTCTAAATTTCACCACACACGATTTGGCATTCGGAAACCAATCTCCGTATGCGGATGTCAAACTGTTGGACGATCCGGGAACTTGTAATCCAGGAAGCCGATGCGTAACGAGGTTCGTGAAAATGAGGTTAATAAATTTTTTTTATTAAAAAAAATTACACTATAATGAGGAGATAGGAATCCGGTGATGAATTAAAACAAAAAAATTAGTATAATGAATATTTCTCAGAAATACATTGCGTTACCATAGACGCAAGGTAATTTATTTATAAAAATTATTTTTTTTTTTCACATCGGAAAATTTTCCTTCTCTCAGGGTCTCTACCCTTAACGCGTACTTCCCGCTTTTTCGTAAACTCGGTTTCAGCTTCAGCAACCTGGCAAAGGGGTTGCAGAGTTGCAAATGACGTATAAAGGCGGATGTTAAAGCGTGAGGCAGGTAAACTTGTGCGTTACTGGAAATAAGGTGCGCCATGCTGATTTCGAAATTTTGTTTGTGATTTCACCGTCTGTTTACACGAGCTTGACGTTTATTCAAGGTGGAGGAAAAGCTTTTCCATGAGCTGTAAAACAGTACGTGAGCGTAAAAAGGTTGGAAGGAGATAGATGTGAAAGGGAGTAAAAAAAAAGTTTGAAAAATATTCGCGTCACATTATACCGTTGAAAATGATTACGCTATTGGGTAATACGAAAAAGACGCTCACGAGACAAAGAGACTTTGATTGCGTGATTACGCCGTAATTGCGTTACGAATTCCATTGGATCATATGAGATTTCCCATGCGATTGCGTAACGTTACGTTTGCTCGTTACCGATATATATATATATATATATATATATATATATATATTTAATTTGTCATTTTTCAAACACTTTACCAGCACGAAATCATCGCCATTTGCAATTTCGCATTGTTTAAGTATGTATGCGCGCGCATCTCTCCCACTTTTACATCATGACAAAATTAAATTGCCAATGCAACCGTTACGGGTAATATAATTTTTAATGGCAGTTTCATCAAACACGCTATGATACAGCAGACTGCCGTAACCTAACCTATACGACGATATCTGTATGTTCCGTGCATTTACGTGTCTTCGGGTTTACGAGCAATCAACCGTTACGACAGAGACCCCCCAAGATACTGGGTATGGAAATTCGCGAAACTCCATTGGCGACTGTACCCGTGTCCTACAATCACGTTAATCCAATCCTGCCAAAACTTTATGTAAACCCGCTGCGCGTATACGTGACATTATACGGTAGAAATCAACGAAACGATTATTACGTAAGAGACAGAGACGTATGGAGAAGCCAGGAGTGATCCTCGTGTAGGTTTTATTTTAAAATGACAATAGAAAATAAATATGTTACCGTGGATGTAAAAGATAAACCAAATAAAATCGCGGCATCCTGTCGAAATATTCACGGTACGACGCGCTCTGACGGCGGATCGCAAGTGGCGCGGTGCGATGTGGGTCAGTCATGAGGCGCCCGCGCCGTACGGGAATGCACGAAGATCGGCGTAAAGTCCCGAGCGGCAATCACGTTGAGCATCTGGGTCAGCGGCGTACCGGCGCATGCGCAGATGTCTCGGTCGTTCACCGTCGAAGTTACTAACCTTCCGTCGGCAGCGCCAGCTTCGTATTGACCGCCGGAAAAACGTTGGCTTTTCACGCGAAGCTTCGAGCTTGCACCTTGCATCCACGTTTACTTGGCTCCATTATACCGTGGAATTCGTACGGACTGCCTCTATACAATGAAAGCTTCAAGCGGGAACTTAACGGAGGAGGAAGCTTGGCAGTAGGCGTGACTGTAACGTATCCCTATTCAATTTCGAAAAACCGTTGCCATTGAAACTTCTTTAAATACCGTGAAATATTTCAATATCTCTCTGTGTAAATAGCACGTTGAGATTTTCTCCTATGGGATCTTTAACTATGCTTTTATATTTATCTATTAATTCGCGTATCCATTGTGCCCTGTGTTTTGTCGCTACTCTGAGTAACGGCCCTAATACTTAAATGTATCGTCAGAGATGTCTAACCGTGGAAGATTGAATGAGATCGAAACCAGGCGGAAGGCATACAGTCAGCTCACTTACGATTCAAGCTATTCGCGTACCGCGGCCCAAATTCGACAATCTTTTCGGATTCCTAACGAGCTTGGCATCGAGCAGGACGATCGTTTGTACCTGGTGCCGTGATACGATGTCGCAATCGTTGCCACACAGTTTCGCTTAAGGAAACTGTAACGGTCATTCTTGTCTAGAGTGGTCGGGCTCATTTGAGTTGCACACGGCATACCTGGGGTTGTTTGCATTTCGAATTACGTGGGGGGTCGAGTTCTTGTGCAATTTTTATCGCTCCCTCCGTATAGCCAAAGAAAAACGTACTGAGACGCCACACAAGTTTTTCTTCGATACCTTCCTAGGTAACTAGTGGCGCCACTAACGGTTAGCGGATACACTCTTAACTATCTTAACCCATACCTTTTTCAATGCCATTATTACCGCGCTATCTACAAAGCGTGCAATAATACTGATATATAAGCTAGTGAAAATAAATTTTTTTTCGGTTTCTCAAGAACACAATCAGTAGGCATATTTCTCGTCTGGCATTGTTACCTCTTGGTGCAAAATCGTCGTTCGCTTAACGAGTAGCGTACTGACACTCGTATGTATATATTTATATATAATCTGAATATGTATGGATAAATCCAACACCAACGCGCCACGATCGACTTTACAGCTCCGTGAACTCACCTATGTGGCACTGGCTATTTTCCAGTCTGACCCACATTCGCACTGCGATTCACAACACTCCCCCATCCGTTCGTTCTGCAAGATTTAAGAGGGAGCAATGGGCGATATCTATTCTAGCTGGATTTACCGAGTGCAATTCGTGCGTTCGCCCGAGCTCGGCGTCTTTGCGTCAGTTCCTCGCGAGAGTAAATTCTTCCCCAAGGATATCCCTGAGGAAGTTCAGAGATAAGGGCGGAAGCAAATCCCTCTGTATATAGTTAACGGCAGCTGCAAGAACCATCCCCTCTTATCTTGTTAATTTGAAATTGGCGCCAAACTCTCTGAACGACCACGTGACTGGAATTTCTACACTTTGTATATTTTCTTTTAGTCCACTTGGGGAGATTCTTGCACAACCCCCTTTTACCAGTTTGCCCGAAGTTTTTATTGTGTATGCGCGCTCACCTGGATACCATTGAAACTGATACTCTGGTGGGGAGATTTAATTTTGCGGAAACTAATCCTCCCATCAGGAACTTCTTAGGGTGTAGTTTAATAGCCTCGATTTTCCCTCACCACGATGCCGCACCCTGTGGATACTCTGACTTGGGTTAAACTATTATTTATTATGGCAACCAGTAAACCATTTCTGTCAGCTGCATCGTTACGCAATCCTAATTACGCGTACGGAGTCGTACATAATTTTGTCATATTTTTATACAGACTGCAGAACTAGATACATATTGTACTACGAGTTACTGTCCAAGAACTATCTTGGCTTCCTCAATACGCATACTTATGGATACTAAAGACATACAGAGACCAAGAAAATAAAAACAGACAACCCCAGCATCCCTTTTATCAAATTCCACCCCTAGCTCGTTACGTATATCCATTTTACTCGCGAAGCTACATTAGGGATCGCTGTAGCCGTATTATTATACATTACCAAGAGCGACGACCATTTGCTAGGGGTAGCGTAAGGGTGCGATTGACAAAAAGCAAAACAATCCCTACTTTTAAACAGCATCTAATTTTTCTATGTGAAATACTTTCTATACTAAAAACTAATAGTATCATAGTATATATCTGTAATCATCGAAAATTACTTGCTATTGAAATAAAAATATACCACCTCTCACATCCATCCGTAACCTTCGGCGTCTCACAGCCGAATGGCCGCTTCTCCTTCGGGAGACTCGCCAAAGTTCAGACTGAAGTTGAGTAAGATTTCGCACAGATGGCGGGCGCATAGCTACGGTATAAGCGTATAACGTTTTCCTCGTGGGACGTCTAAGACTCCATAGAGGACGTAATGGCGGACATAGGTGTTAACGTAGAACGGGTCTACGTGCATAAATATTCGTGTAATATCCGCAAGCTATCTAGTGACATCGCCTTTTCTGTGGGACTGCGCAAAATCGTACGCATAAATCGTGCCGATTGCATTAGAACGACACGGACGATATCTATAGCGACTACGTATATCAACATAACGTCTCCACAGCAGTGGATAAAACAAATGGTCGTAAAAGATAAGCCAAAAATTCCTTCGGTATCCGATCGTCGTGTTATCGGCGTGTAGTGTCCTTTTAGAGTGACGATTTAAATTTGTATCACGTAAAGCGTCTGTGTGCAATGACAATAATTACAGGACGTCGCGACGTCTTTTTTTTTTATTTATTTATTTTTTTTTTAATCAACCGTCCTGCTCCAGTCACTCTTTTTCGCCGGCCGGCCGATCAATCAGGACAAGGATATTACGTGTGTCCCAAGGATACTACGAAGATATCTTTAGAATGGGAGAGTTTGTTTACCAACATAGAAACGAGCGTCGGTCGCAACGAACGACGCCGGGCGTCTCTCTCGCGCGCGGGAGATACTTGACGACTCTCCCGGTTCGATGATTTATACGCGCTATTGCATTTCATTATGCGAATTTTTTTTTGCGAGCAATCATTGATAAGTAAACCAGTCATCCGTAATAGTAACCTGTGACTCAGGAGTAGATGCACTCGTTTCGTTATGGGTTTTATAGTGTAGTAGCTCGAAATGTATTAGCATTTGTCGTATTGACCTTATTCAAATATACTTTCCTATTACATGACCGTATCGTTCATACACCGTAATAGGAATAACGTGTCTGGTTTTATAATCAGATATTTTTTTCCTAGTCACCCGTTAAATTTTTTAACGCCCATCTTGATTGGCTTTATACGTACCTGTGTAACGTCTACTACTAATGGACTCGGCAGATATATTGGTACGTGTCGCGCGAGATAATTTTTTAAATCATATTTTCAATATAAAACTCTTATTCAACAATGGATATTGTAAGTATTTGGGGAATATCCCTAGGGTGACCATAGGTACTTAACATTTAATACACCAGGATACTCAGCTGCACAATTATTTATTTCTTCTGGTATTTATAGAGTATTACGTTCTGCAGGTTGGCAACCTCGTGGCCGGTTATGCAACATGCGAGAAGCTGGCTGAGAAGGTGCGGACAGTGGTAAAGGAGAGGGAGAGAGAGAAAATAAAAGATATATTAAGATAAGGAAGAAAAAAGTGAAAAAATGAAAAATTAAATACAAAATAAAAAAATTTGTATATATATACCTATGTATCTAGTCTTATATCTATTTTTTGACTATGTAGAAAATTTATATATTAATCATTTTAATTATCTTGACCACAACTATCATGGGTTACGTGCTATACTCGGAATGTAGTTACTAATGGTCGGCCGAAAGTTACGAGGAAAGTTTTCCGTTTCATATAGTCAACATAAAAGAGGAAGCACGAATTGGATGTAGCTGGGAGCCATGTGCAATTATCCGATTCGCATGTACTCACGGAAATGGCAATGCTTGCGAATAGTTATAGGGCCTGGCTATTAGCGCGAGGACTTACGGAGCCGTGCAATAAACGGAAATTATTATTCGGCGGGAAGTTGCGCCGCGTGGAAATGAAGGACGCAAATTGTATCGGACGCGCGGCGTCGAGACGCTCCGTGTTTAGTTTGAGATTAGCGTCGTTATCGGTAAATAACTGAAACGTTATCAATAGTATCATTGCTCTGTAAGAGAGATGGAAATATTGCGAGCGCTCATTTTATTGTATATCTATGTACATGCAATTGCGTCATACAGATGGACCAATCAATGCACGATAAGAGTATCGATGAAAGTCAGCCAGGAAATATCGGCTATGAAAATTTAACGATTACTAACCGATACTATATTTCTGTATGCAATAGGTATACTTCTTCGGTCGATTAATCAATTTCCAATTATTCTATTTGCCGCATAATCACGTTCCCTTCCGTGTAATCGGTTGGACCTCGCGACGCCATCATGTCCGGAAGTCGCGGGTTTTCTAGCTACTTCACTTCCGGTGTCTTGACAAAGTGAGAAATCGGCGAAATTCGAATTTCACGTACAGTTTAATTCAGCGGGTATAAAAGTACGTCGACTCGTAGCCATGGAAAGTAGTGACGCAGAGGAAGTACCATATTTTGCGTGAAAATAAAAAGTTATAAATTAAAAAAAAAGAACAAAAAAAGTGTGACGCAAGAATTCAATATGAAATGGTCATTGCGTCCGTCTCTATTTTCGGATCCATCACACGTATATAAGTTACGTACAATCCATATACCCGTATGTACTTCCGCAAGGAGGAAGCTGCTGTTGTATCGCGAGAAATAGCGTAAACCGGCTATTTTAGTTCCAGCGGTAATACGGGATTCGTTTAACGATCTCGCGTGAAACGTGTCGCCGTTCAAAGTGCATCGCGAGCAACGTAAAACGAGGGGAAGTTGCATCGTCGTAGATGCGCGTGTCACTGCGCCACACACTTACCCGTCTTTATCGATAGCATTGTTTGCATACGACGCCGCAGGCGTCCTATCCTCCATCATTCCTCAGGACGCCTTTCCACCACCGTCCATTAATCCTCCTTCGCTCCGCCGTCCCTCCTCCTTACACATACTCCACCACGAACAATTCCGTTTCTCGATCCCGCCGAACAGACAGGCACGTGCGTCGTCCTGCTTCGCGACGCAGGCGCTGGGCGTCGCCCTTGTGAACGCGCCACAAGTCTCGGCGTCAATCTCGTGTAGCCATCATGCACAGCCAACCTCAATGCATGAGTCCCGTAGCCAAGTAAGCAACGAGAGAAAAGCGATTGGACCAATATTTCGAGTTAACGTCAACTGCCAAGAAGAGGTAATTCAAATTCACTCGGACAATAATAAAGGCTCCCGACGTTGCAAGGCAAAACTGAAACCAGTAGAGGAATCTAATGCTTGCTGGACTTTCGAGTGCAATACGTCGGAAAGCGCGCGTACGCGCTTCGTGAAGGTTCGGCCAAGCTCGGAAACGCTCGTGCTCCTTGTCCGCCGGGTGGGGGCGCGATAGGTTTTACTTCTGGTGGGGATAGGCACTCGGCCATCATCGGCGGAGGCGCACAGTTCAGTGACCTGCTACAGTGCGGTCGTGTGGTGGGGGTTCTGACATATTGTGAGATGCCAGGCTGCTCCGCTGGTCCCCGAAAACCTCTCTCGGTTCACCAAACCCCAAAAAATTCATGCTTCTCGAGGCTTTCCACGCGTTTTTCCGGGGCGCCCGTCGTATCGGCTGCCGGTTACCCACTCGGGGGGACCGACGTGCAGTCCCCGCTCGTTTTATCCGTCGCGGGTGTACCTGTCCCTCTTGAGATCAATTCCCGAATTCTTCGGCGAGGAACTCGTGTCCGTAGTGTGTGCCGTGAGAAGTTCGTCGTCTCTACGTCGTATCTTGTTCCCTGGTTTAGGGCGTCTCGGTACCGAGTACGTTTTATCGAAGTGGACAGACGCCCGGTGTAACGTGCAAGTGTCTCCTCGTTCGTGATTCCCTCAACCCCTGTTGCTATCGTCATCAGCGTCATCTTTCTGGCATCTTCGTGAACCTAGTGAACCGTGGATGGAATAGTTATCATTAAATAGTATAAGGTGATCGCATCTGTGCGCATGTACACGTATGTATGCACGTGTCGGTGGTTTTAATTTCACGGAAACAAAGTGCGCCTGTCTACGGGATCCGTGCACGGATGTGTCCTGGTGAAACATTATTTTCAAATTACGTGACTTTGGCAAGAACTCCGGAAAAAAATTACTGATCGCTTGTTACTAACGGCGACAACGCCTAATTCCGTTATTCGCTGAAAACTTCTTTCGGACGCTCGACCGGGAGTCTCTTTTCTCTGTATCACCTCCACGGAGACGACCCGCCCTGGATCCGGCCTCGGCCTACTCCACGCAACACGAGGAATCCCTTGTAAAAATACTCCACGTCGCACTTTGTCAATGCGAGCTCGTGCTCGAGTGTGTGTTTTGTTTTGTGACACTTTGAGGAAAATGACAAAGTACATGTAGAGTGAGAGTGGAAGAGAGAAAGATCTACAGATCTTCGATACGTCTAGAGTGATTTTTGTGCTTCTTTGATCCTAAAAATTTATCGTCGACGTTCTCGTCGGTGTCTACTTAAGAAAAGTGGAAGTATACATTCGTTTCCGTGACGATATTTATACGTCCTCCTTTTATTATATTTCGCAAGGTCGATACTTTGATCAGGACTTCTAGTGGAAATATGAGAATTTTTTTTCTGTGTAATTTTTCGGTTACGTGAATTGAATAGGATTTTTTTTTCTTTTTTTTTTTTTTTTTTGAATAGGAATAGTTCGATGAATGGATCCTTTGTTTGCTTATCGCAAACAATATATTTTGAATTTGTAAGGGCCAGACAATATTATTGACGTTTACGGTTGATCTATTGATTCCTTTTGTTTTTGCACATACAGAACACCCATTTGTGTTTTATGTAGTTAGGGTTACTGTGAATATTTCTTAAGGAATAGTTGATGGGATATTTTTGGCTGTATTTACAGAATTATTTTTTTTTTTCATTTATAACAACATATAGAAATATATTATACGTTAACGTTCACACGTGTTGTTACGGGAGGATATAGAAATATTTTCGTGATACTTTTATGCTTGACAGTCTTGATAGTTATTAATCGTCTTTTAATCTAAGATATTATATGAGTCAAGAGGAAAGTTAGGCGATATCCTAAAATTCCAAAAGAATTTCGACGGATTTAAATCACGAAGTGCACAGCGGTAACAAGATAATTAACGAAGGAAAGAAACTAAGGAAAGAAAAGAAAAGCAAGTAGAAGTTTTGGTGTCCATTGTATCATAACAGCTTACACGTCCAAGACATATTTCACGTAATACCTCTGATTTCGACAAAACACACGTATTAGGTAATACAGTCTTATAAATAAAATTTTTTTCCACAAGTCTCATATACCCATTAAAAAAGTATTAAAGCAACATTACGAAAATTAATGAACAAAAATCTTCTCGTGTTAAACGCACGTTCACATGCACCACGTGACATATATGAACCGTCTTGGATTTGAATATTAAAGAATTTTGATTTTCACAGTCGTTTCAAATTACAAAATAATAAAACTACCACTGCTCGTACCAAGCGGCAGGACTGATTAGAGCATCTGAAATAAAAGTTGGCTAAAAGAAGTATTGGATATAAATTTGAAAAAGATTGCCCTCTCGCTTGTATATATTTGTATTTTGAAAATTTTCTGTGCAGCTGCACTGCTCCGTGACGCGTTATACGTTAAAGATGCAAGCGTGTTAGGTGACTGTACTCTGGGTTCATCGTTCTCGGTTATGTAATGTTTGACTATATGGTGCAAGCGCCTTAGCGCTACCCGCGGCGCTAGTGTCCCACAACACACGATACTCACGACAAAGCGTCTTTCGCTCTGGGTATAGAGGAAACTGAAAATTCCACTAAATTTTCCATTTATTTTTTCTCTCTTTGTTTTTTTCTCTCTCCTCGCATCAAACAATCTCAACGTATAAATCCTGTACGGTGCCAAGTCTTACGAAGACTTTTTCAAAGATCGCGTAATCACGCCGAAAAAAATGTTTCTGTCAGAACAGTAAGGTCGCAATATCTAACTGGCGTCGTGATAGTATATATCTGCTAGAGTCCCTGGACTATAATGTTCAACAATAGACCCAAGAGCTCCTTGGTGGATACATTCATTTAACAATGCATCGTCAACCACGGACAATACCACGCCTATTCCTGCAGTAGGTACCTCAAGGAGTCGCCATCTTTCTTTTATCTCACAGGAATCTCAATATTGTTTTTTTTAATCTCTATGCATTTCTCGAGAATACTTATAAGCACAGGTACCGCGTACCGGGTGTTCTTATTGGAACGTATGAGAAATAAGAAGTGTCTGAAATTGGAAAATGAAGTTTTCGAATTTGTATCCATATTTTCTTTTTAAAGCTTTTCTTTCTAGTTACTGTACTCGTAAACAAAATCTTTAGGGTGCGTTTACATATCGTCCGTTAACTTTTGATACTCCCCTTTGCAATTCTAAGAGCCGACGACGATATTTCATTCTTAGCAGAATCTCCATCTTTTTTTTGAACTTCCCTATCGTATCTTGCGGATGTGGCCTAGTCGTTTTCCGTATTCCACATGAATTCATGATCATTCACATATATTCGAGTAACCTCAAGTAACCGTAAAGTTTAATCGACCGGATAAGCGTAAAGTTTTCACATATAACACCACGTATTTCTCTTTGACTATATTTTCAAAATCGTAGACTCCAACAACATCTAAAGAACCTCTCTTGAATAGCAAAGAGTAACAAACGAGAGTAGCAATAAAAAATATTATTTTTTCTTCGAAAATTCGGCACTCCTAACAATACGGAACAATATATTGCTCTTGTCGTTTGTCAATATTTTTTTCGCAGATTACCCTCGATCTCGCGATAAACAGTGACTGATCGTCTGGAAATTTGCAATAACTTTTTTTTTTATTCTTGCACCGTGTCGAGAATATATTGTCGCTTCTTTCTTCTTTCTGTTAATATACATTTTTTTACTCGAACTCTCGCTGCGACGAGTGCGGGTATCGTTGTCAAAAGCAAGAAATAAAAGTTTCCGAAAATTAAGCGGGTCAAAGTGAACGAAATCGTACGAGCTCGGAACTTTGAATGGCTTAATATGCCGTATGACGTAAATCACAGGATAAAACATTGGTGCCAAGGAGATGATATCGTGATAGTACGTAAATGGAGGGAAATCTGTCAGTGTTCGGTGGGCCTACTTGGGGCGCAGATAGCACCAGCCCTCAGCCGCCGGAAGCGAGAACAGGACCGTCAAATCAAACCGGAAGTCCCAGCAACACCATTCTGGATGATCGCCGAGTACAAGCCAATTCTATACGAGGTAGACAAAACAATTAAAAAAAAAATGAAGAACAATCAGCCGCTGTTGAAAAAAAAAATAAAAAACAACAATCATGCCATTTTCAATTAATTCAAAAATTCTCACCTCCTCTTCAAGTCGTATGTAACAATTAAAAAAAAATCTCATAACATGAACCCTCATATGGTTCACGCGTCACTCTCGTAACTGATGCACGTACATATGTATATACATATATATCCCCTACTCTATCCCTTTGTTAATGTGACGTACCTCTTCGTGCGGTCTGAATTTACATAAATAATACACAAGGTGCGTTCATAACGTAATTTAAATCCATATGAAGACGATACCCCAAAGTCGTATGTGAACAGACGCATTACGTTCCTCTCACAAGCATCGATAAGAGGTAACTTCAATGAGATAATATTCGCGGTTTGTCGTCGCCTTGCGAATTCGGCCTTACGGATTTTATAAGTAGTGCTCCGAGTTAGTACTCGTCGGTAGCGACAACGAAGGGGGTTTGAAAAAAAAAGTCAGAAGTTTTTTTGGTCGCTCTACGCATTTCTTTGTGAACGCACATTGAGACATCGGATTCCGTCGAATCTTATGAGAACTTTAGTAACGGTTTTTTGTACACCTGCCTGCTCCACCTACTGCGCTTCCCTACTCCGTCCATTCACATTACCATGATAAGAGTCACATGTAACAGCATCCCCACTGCTGATTACGTGTACGTATAAAATGTCGATGTTCATTGGTTCCGCGAAAAGATTATAATTGACGCATGGGAAGTGACCTGTCGTACTCGACTCACCGGCATTCCAGGGCTCGGCAGCATTATCGTAGCAGGAGACTGTTACATGGAGAATCCATGTACAGGGTGGTCCGTTAAGACGGTTTGAGATAAATTAGATACTTTTGTACGAGATCATTGACACGTGCCGTTATTGGCTATCGAATGAGAATGGACTTTTTATTGGTGACTTTGGCTCTGTCGGTAATGTAGAGAGCGATGTGATGTATTTTCGATATTCAATTCCAATTGATTATCGATTACAGTTTACGTGGTGGATTATGAGATTTTGATTGTTCGATATTGATCTATTTATTCTATAGATATGCCTTGTATACGGGGGGATTGTTCACGGAAAACGTACCAGGCTGAAGTTGGGCGCGATTCAACGATTTTAGTAATCGGGGCGTTTGCTTAACCTTGTTAAACATATAAAAGATTGTGACGCTCCCGATTTTAATAATGTTATCGTGTTAATTTTTGTTTTTTTTCTTTTTTTTGTTCGTGATATCACACTGCTCTGATTCATGAAAATAGCTGTTTGTGACCTATTTCAGCTGGTGCGTTTCCTGTGAAGAATCCTATCTGTATATATAGATATATATGTGTGTGTATACGTATTATCGTACCTTCGTTAATCCAATGAAAATTTTTTCTCACTTTCATTACAGCCCAGATCGAGATAATCCCCTGCAAAGTTTGCGGCGACAAGAGCAGCGGCGTCCATTACGGCGTGATCACCTGCGAGGGATGCAAAGGATTCTTCAGGAGGTCCCAGTCGTCCGTTGTGAACTACCAATGTCCGCGAAACAAGAATTGCGTGGTCGATCGCGTAAACAGAAACCGATGTCAGTACTGTCGGCTGCAAAAGTGCCTACGACTCGGCATGTCCAGAGATGGTGAGTTTTTGAAAAACATTTTTTTTAACCCGACCGAGGTACACGATTAGGTTTATCGAAGCAGGGAACCTAATGGTTATCATGGGACTATATGGTTGAGCACCGCTGACGTCACGTTTTTCACATCGAGACTGAGAACCACTGTGCAGACTATGGCTGCAAAGGGCGAGAGCGAAAGATTCTGGCGGTCTTTCGCAGTCCAGTAATGGACCTCACATGAATTGAACTCATAAAGCGTGGTGACCCCGGTACAAATTGACGTGTGTTGGTGTAAGATAAATCACGTGTGTGGTCGACGTTCGCTTTCCGAGAAACTCATTGGCTACGAAATTCGTGGAAACGTTTGAAAAGAGAAAGGGGAAGGAAAAAAGAGAAAGAAAAAAGAGAAGAAAAGAAAAACATATTTTAGAAAAGTTCTTAACGCGTCGCTACATACGTATACTTGTGTTTAATTGACACTGTGTATATTAATATATACGTACTATATATATATAGCGAGGCTAACACACGTTTAGTCCAAAACTAACATTCGCGCAATTAAATCCGCAATTAGAAATTCTCTTTTTTTATCCTCGATTTCTTACGATTTTTATATCACGATGCTTATGACGTCATTGGGGAACAAAATATTTCTTTCAGTCTCTCGAACATGACCAAGCTCTTTTTACCTTGTTTAATGTGCCGAGTGCAAAGATACAGTGTATTTATCAAAGAATAATACTAGATAATGATAATCTATAGTTTCGGCGCGATTCTTCACATTGCTGACCGATCGCAAATATTTAAACGTTCGCGCGCTGGGCGACGAGCTACGATTAAAATGATTCCGGAACGATATGACTTAACGTCGTCGATGCGGGTTATTGAACTGAAGTTGCACTTGGTACAGATGAGGGTTGACGAATTCCGCGAAGGTAGCATCCTCCATGTTTTATTTTGTCTGAAAAATATATTTTTTTTTTTTTGAATAAAAATAATCGATACAACGATATAATTATCGGGATAAATTAAATCAGAGGCTTCGACGCTTATTGTTACGAATTCTTGAAAATTATATCCTCTCGTTGTTTCCACGCATACAGATTTCAGCCGGGTCGGTTTTCCGCCGTGAAATTAGCTTTTTCTTTATCTCCCTGAAAATTCACGTCAAATAAATCTCTGACAGGGTGTCGTTCGGGTTAAGTCGACTTGTTGTCTTGTCTGACGAAGTAAGCGGACGAATACTCGATACATGCGACATATTTTTTTTTAATCAAATTTTTCGAGCCAGACACGATATCCGAAATTACATAATATAAAGGCATACTCTCACTCGACGACGATTAAAATCGTCGTGCACGATAATCGCCGAAATATTTAACGTCGTTATCGGAGACTGATTGAAGTGCACTCGTGGATCGTCGAGCGTCTACGGGGCTAATCGCGGCTGCCGGTTACGAACGGCTTTGTTCACACGTGAATCGCAGAGCTCTAGGTACCCAGTTTTTTTTTTAAATCCAATATTTGAAAAAAGGAAAATTGCATTGAAAAAGGGCAATTTAATTTTGTACATTCTTGTACCGCAAAGTACATTTTAATATACTTGGAAGACACAATTTCTGTCCTGGAGCATGATGAGACCCTATCAAAAAATTGTCACTGTAACGTGAAAATTGTCTGTACTAAACTTGGATTTATATCCAGGCGAGCAGCCTAATTCGGAAACAGATAAGTTTTCATAGTTGGGAATCCTGATGTAGTTCAGTGGCTTAACGAACTTTTGCACCTCACGGCGAATACTAGTTAGGTCTTCATTATTGGGTATGCCTAGATCAGGTTAGGCCAGAGCCTTTTTATCATCAAGGAAACGACCAGGAAATTTCTATGAGATTTCATTTATAACATTTACATTATTTACGCTATGTACATTTGTCTTTATTAATGCTTCTTCTTGCACACTTGTTTAAACGTTTCTATTCTGCCTTAAACATATTTTTGGTACTATTTGCAGTGTTTCCATTTTATATTTCATTATAGTCAGTATCGTGGAGAGGATCTAATGTGAAATTTGACTTGAAAGGTTTTTTTGGATTTTGAAAAAAAAAAAATTTTTTGTATCATTTACAGTACTTACATTTTATACTGAATTATAGTTGGTACTCGGTTGGTTGATTCTTATAAATTAATCCTAAATATTTCTTAGTTACTTTTAACTATGTTTTTACAAGTTCTCACCGCCCTCAATGGTTCTCAATGTTTTATCGGATTCCTTTCGCGGTTGTCAATTTTACTGACCATCACTTCTTATTTATGCGCATAGGATTTACATTGCGGTTGTCTGAAACGGTTCTTGGTTTCATTAATAGGTCGTCATATTCCTTTCATTGTCGCATATATTTTTCATAGCCTGTATTATCACCAACCGCATGTCTTCATTTTCCTCCATGATATCCAATCAATCCAGCTATGACATAAGATTAACCAGCCGCAATAATATTTAATGGAAGACTCTTCTATTGGATGATTTCATTGCGAAAATTAATTTCTTTAAGCAAATTGGAACAATATTACGTAGTTACGGTCGCAGCTTCTTTACAGCAAAACAGTCGATTTTCAACGTCACAAAGCGGGAAAACTCGATTTCACATTGACCTTAAAGAATGTAATTCGCATTTATCTCGATCGTTTTCGCATATATCACACTGTACTTTGCGCTACAAATTAAGTACAATAAAATGTTTTTTTTTTTGAAATTTCGAATTTCCTATAAAAAAAACTGGGCTAGTGATGTTTATTTTTTTATCTTCTCGAAAGCCATTAGACACGTGGAGATGACTCTTACGGTACTGATAAGCACAAACAAAGTCCTTACGGAGGAACAAAAGTCAAGTAGAATTGCACAATTTTTTATTCTACATAGAATCTGGACTAACTTCACGCAGTGACAAAGTAACGCGTTAGGCCAGTGACGGTGCTCGAGTTTCAAAGCCGAACAAGATGATTGATAGATGATAAAAAAAGAAAAGAAAAGATGACGTCATCGGAATCTGATAACAATATTTTATTTTTTTATCTATCTGCATATTCACTTGCATGGGATAAATCTTACGAAGTAACATGGGCTATGCTGTATCTCTACGGCATATTGAATATATTCTCGAATCCGTGCTGCTGCTTATATACGTAAGTCACATTAGTCGTGGCACGCGTACTACTTGGGGTGCATGACCCCTTATCGGAATCGACTTCTCCTACGACTCCCACCCTTCGCTGGCTTATCAAACTCTGTTACGATCGCTCGCGCGTTTTTAGTGCCTTTGCGCTTCTACGCGAACACGACCATGTTATACGTATAGGCTACAGGACCTTTCATATGGCGATTGTTTAAAACTTGCAACAAGGCAAATTCGTCGCGAGCGACGAGGAAGTATTATTGGGGTAAAAAATTTATTTTTCGTCACGGAAGCCATTTTTTTCTATGTCGATTGTACACGGATGTTATTTTTATTATTTTTCCAGGCGTTCGGTTCAGGATACTTTCGTGTTTCCTGCCAGCAGGAGGAAATATTGAAAATTCCATAAGGACTTAATAATTTTCAATAACGTCGATTTTATTTCATACTTCCCGCTGGTCATTCCCGATCTTTCTAAAAGAATGCCGTCCTGTACTCGCGGAGGGACTTCTTCTGGCGGCCTATATTTTCGCCTACGTCACAATGTATTCGCGTAACGGGACTTTTTTTATGTCAATGCACACCCGTATGTCACACGGCTATTACGTTTTCGTATAACAGTACACGACGTATACAGTGGCGTATACTCATAACGATAAAACCAATATCACATGCAATAAATATTACATTGCTAAATATAGAAAACGTATGTTTACATTTGTCCCATTTTCTATATCAAATATAGCATATCAATCATCATGCAAATATTGATCACCCTATAGCTTGGAGTCGTACGACGAGCACGCGGAAGTTCTCACAGTGCATCCGCGTTTTCTGTGTACCTGTAAAAAATCGGCTGTTCGTAAAAACATATTGTCACTTACCCCCACCCTCTGGACTTTCCATTTTTTAAAAAAAAATAGTGAAGGAAAAGAAAAATTTTTTTGAAGAAAAAAGAAATTTTTTTTTTTCGGACAATGATAATTTTTTACGTGGGGGCGGAGGGTGCGGCCCTTCCTTCCCCTCCTCTCCCGTATTCGGCTCGCGTAAAGACCTCGCTGACAAACAACGAAAACCGTCCGCGACACGATTTATTTTTGTCCGAGATTATCTATTTCGGTCGTCTCATTCAAAAAAAATTC
This sequence comes from Calameuta pallipes, assembly GCA_030142375.1. Lineage (NCBI taxonomy): Eukaryota > Metazoa > Arthropoda > Insecta > Hymenoptera > Cephidae > Calameuta > Calameuta pallipes. The sequence continues at coordinate 245,165 of JARQSW010000417.1, forward strand.
GACCAGCCAACGCACGTCGTTTATCAGGCTACACAGAGGTGTTTTCGTGATAAGAGCCTCCTGTACGGTGTCGCCTATATATAGTGGCCAGAAAATGCATAGGAGAGACCAAGGCAAGGCGCGCGCGTGTTCTTCCTGGTGGCGTCTCTCTTGCTACTCGGTCGATCACCCTTTGCGTTTCTCGTTCCCTGTCACGCCTGTTCCCACCGTTCCCCGTCTATGCAATGCTCTCCCTCTCCTCCTACCCCTATCGCCGCCCCACTCCTCCTTCCGCCGTGTAAACCGCTCCCACTCCTGTACTTTCCCCCACCACCAATACCGATAGCGGTTCAGCTGGTCTGACGTCACGTGCTTCTCCCTCTCGATCGACGCGCTGTGAACATCCTCTGTGTATATATATATATATGTATATACGTACATACATGCTTATGTACACATATATAGATATACCAAAGACGCGCTAGCGGTCCGCCAGAATTGTGACGTACAGCCTCCCGTGACGTCACGCGGCGAACCTAACCGACCGAGCCAGGAACGACGCTTCCGCGTTCTCGCGCGGCGCATGCGCCTGGCTTTCTTCTCGAAGTAGGGATGATCCGCGCGAGAGGGGCGAGGGGGGAAGGGAAGGAGTAAGACAAAAAGTTAATTCTTCGTACTTCCCCTTGATCTTTAACAGTGACGGGCGCTGTTTGTGTTGTTTTATCGAATTGGATTTTGGGATACGATTTTTTATTTTAACTTCTCGACGTACGTTGGCGCGTTCGACGCGTTGTGGCTGTTGCGAGAAGATTTTGGCAGTGCTTGTCTTTTGTTCTATGAATATTCATTGGGACTTTAAGTTTGTTAGCTTGATGCCATTCGGTTTGGGCGAGGAGGGCGGAGGGGACGAGGGTTGCTTAGAGTTTCAGAAGTTTAAGCATTGCGGCTTTGATAAGTCGGTTGATAGTCGTCCCCGACGTCTCTTACCCATGTCTTTATGGGAAAGCTCGAGGTTAGCCTGACGGCCGGGCTTCGGCTCGATGGTTATCAGTGATACGATTTCGTAATCGGATCAGGGGTTGGATGCGAGGTCAAAGTTCGTTGACGATGAATACGTGAAAAGGGCATAGGTTTGATTGATTATTATTATTGCAAAATAAAACTGCGTTAAAAATCGGCATATTCTCGCTAGGAGGCATGGACGGCATCCTCTGACCCCCCTCGGACGCTTTTTGTTACCCCTAACGATCTCTTCTGGCATCGTGACGTTCTAAATGCTCTACTTTCCCCCCTCTTCTCCTTGCATCCCTCCCGGTTCCGCGTCCGACTCTCGAGGAATTTTACCTCTTTCCACCAATTTTTATCCCATTGTTCCTGACGCCCCCCGGTATCAGCAACCTCATCCTGCGGCTAGGATCATCGTACGCTGACTTCAACATTTTTCCCCAGCATCCACCGTTCCTGGACCAGTCGGCGATCGACGTTCTTTTCCATGCAGATTTATTATCCAGTGATTACGATTGTTTGATTGTATTCGAAGTCGTTAGACCCCTCTTCGTCGTCTGTTCGTTTCAAAGAAGCCAAAATCATCCAGCCTCCCTTTTCTATCTCGAATAATTGCGCGAGCTCCTCTGTATTCAGCTATCCCCCCCCCCCTGTCCCTGATTATCACTGATATTATTTGCCACCCTTTATATTTTCGATATAGGCAACGTCGCCGTCCCGTCTTTACTCCTTTCTGGAATCTTGGGGTGTATAGAAATAATGACTGTGTCGTCAGCATATGTGGAGATACCAGAGATGGTATTCTCTCTGAGCTCATGCAATATATATATATATATATATATATATAGGTCACGGATGACCTCGAGATCCGCGAGAAAGCTTCGGCAGCCTTTAATGGTTACACGTGACCTCGACCGGTGCCTAACAGGCAGCCACCTTAAAGGTGCAAATCGCAACACGTGCGCACCCTCATTAATATTTATCGTGTGCTTAATTATCGCCAGATAAGACAACGGTGTACCCGGAATTAATATTTATCCGTGTACGTAAGAAGCGCTTGGCTAATGCTCGTCCATCCCGTTAATGTTACAGCCGTTAAGTTTGGACGCATGTCGAAGAAGCAGCGGGAGAAGGTGGAGGACGAGGTGAGATTTCATAGAGCGCAGATGAGGGCAGCATCCGAAACGGCGCCTGACAGCAGCGTCTACGAGCACCAAACCCCGAGCAGTTCGGATCAGCATCACTCCTACAACGGCGGGTCAGTACAAGATAAATCTCATGACTGTAAAGCTCATCACGCTAGAGTCCATTTACCGTATGGATCAACGGAAGACGATCCTGACACGAAAAACGTATTTATCTTATCGTCTCCTCGTGCCTAAACTAGATGATCTGACTCTCGGGACTTTTCGATTGCGCAGACGTTGTTTCAGAGAGACAAAGAAAAAAAGAAAGAAAAAAATTAAAAAAAAAATAAAATAAATCGAACGTGATATGCGAATGCGATACTTTTAATTTTGTATGTTTCTTTCTTATTTGCCGTTTCAGCTACACGTATGGCGGCAGTGAGTACGCGTCTCCTGGTCCAGGTACAGGCTCGTCGGGCTATTACAATCATCAGGCGATAACGAACTACGAGCTCAGCGCGGATTACGTCGACAGCACGACGGCCTACGATCCACGACCAACGCAAACTCAAGTCGATACCGTAGCACCTGACACACCCTCTGTTACTGCCACTGGGGTACTGCCTAGTGTCGTTACCACCGGTAAGAGAAAAAAATGTATATATATATATATATGTAACCACAGAGAAGTTGATAAGCTTCGAAGCACTGATAAAAATATGAATATAGAGAATCATGTTTTTTCTCAAATGAAAAGCAGGAAAATCCTTGTCAGCGACGACGACCGGTAGTGGTACTGCAGGTAGTGGCGGAGGTAGTGGCGGCGGTGGAGGAGGTGGAGGCGGTGGTGGTGGAGGTGGCGGCGGCGGCGGTGGTGGTGGTGGTGGTGGTGGTGGTGGCGGTGGTGGTGGTGGGGGTTCATTAAGCGGTGGAGGAATTGTTGCTGTTAAACAAGAAACTACAGTCGAGCTTGCCAGTCTTGGACATGGTTCCTACACGATGGTCGACTCGACGACATTTCTAAACAGTCAACAACAAAGGGTCAACAATCCTCCCGAGGACGACGAAGTCCCTAGTCTGCCCAGTATGTCCCATGCGAGATGTGAGATTATGTTTGTGTCCTTTTGCATGAGTATGATTGTCGTCGGTGTTTATCATTATTTATGATCTAAGAGTCATCATCATCCTGCATGCGTTTTACCACATACGACGATACGTGGGAGTTAGGCGGGGTGACGATCGCAGTCGGTACGGAGTAGCTTTTGATATGATCTCATATAGATTTTTAAAGAATGACTACGGTGTTACGTCGTACGTGGTATAGAATTTCTTATGAGCCTTGCACGTTTTATTTTGAGTATCCTAGGTGAGACTCCGTATCCCGCTATTCACTCTGATGACGATCGCTTTTGCTTTTGTGCCGTTTTTACCGCGTGTCTTTTATCCGCGATCGGTTCGATCGTTATCTCTTGTTTAATTCGATCTTACGACGTTTATCCGAACGAACCTTTAATTTATTTCAGATCCGGCACAAATCAGCGAACTTCTCTCAAAGACGATAGCGGACGCTCACGCACGGACGTGTCTGCTTTCGACCGATCAAATTCAGGAGTCGTTCCGCAAGCCTCATGACCTGTCCAGGCTGATCTATTACAAAAACATGGCGCACGAGCAACTGTGGCTCGAGTGCGCTCAGAAGCTGACCACTGTCATTCAGCAGATCATAGAGTTCGCGAAAATGGTACCAGGGTTCATGAAGCTCTCGCAGGACGATCAGATCGTCCTTCTGAAAGCCGGTAGGTATAAATGGTTCCGGACTTTGTATCGAGGCGCATCGTTATCGTTGGCTCCTCTTTACTGTATAATGTATCTGGTCGAACTGTGTGACTCATTTAACCTTAATCAATTAATCAGGTTCCTTCGAATTAGCGGTACTCCGAATGAGCAGGTACCTCGATCTCCAACAAAACTGCGTCCTGTACGGCGACACGATGTTGCCCCAGGACGCGTTCTACACGACAGACACAGCGGAGATGAAGCTCGTTTCGTGCGTCTTTGAGCTTGCGCGAAGTGTCGCCGAGCTCAAGCTCACCGAGACGGAGCTTGCGCTCTACAGTGCAGCAGTGCTACTCAGTCCTGGTGAGCATTAATTTTGTGTTATCACGAGTGAGAATTAAATGCACGATATTGTAGTGGAGATCGATGAAACGATGGACGAAAATTACTATTAATTATTTTCTACGCTAGATCGACCAGGACTTAAGGGTCTTGCTGAAATCACGAGGCTGTCCCAGGCGGTGATCAGGGCATTAAGGTCGGAACTCGATCGGAACCACGTGTCCCCGATTAAGGGTGACGTAACAGTGTGCGACGCGATGCTCGCAAAGATCCCACAATTAAGAGAGATCTCATTGCTGCACATGGACGCCCTGGCGAAGTTCAAGAGGTCGCAGCCCCACCTCGAGTTTCCGGCCCTCCATAAAGAACTCTTCAGCGTCGATAGCTGAACGACCGACGCGGCGCAGGGCAACCCGACGCTGGCTGAGGACACGGAACGCGAGTGACACGGGGCCTTGCTCTGTCAAGGTGAGCAGGGAGAGTTGGGACTTGTGAAATCTGTTATCGAGGCTTAGAGACCAATAGGTCTGGGACTTATCAGAATGAAGTAGCGATTTGGGTATTCGGGTCGTACGAATGAACAAGTTTATTTAGTAACGTATAAATATTTTTCCTTTTGTTTTTTTTTCTTTTTATCTTTTGTGTGGGTTAGTCAGGATGATCTAACCGTGTCTCGTTTTACTTTCTGTTGCAGATTATTTCCTTCGTAATGAACGTATTGGGCCTTAAATAAACATAATATTGTTATATAAAGTATACATAAAGCAACATAAAGTATATATGAAAGATATATAGAAGTATATATAAATATAAGATATATATATATTATATATATATAGATGAGCTATTGGTTGTTATGACACATACATAAAGTATATATTGACTAATATCGTTACAAACAATGCCGGGACAGTCCGGGGATGAAATCAAGAGTGTATAGGTATATAATCGCGCTCGGGGACTGATTCCCAGCGGGGCCCGTTAACGCGCCACACACAGGACTCTTGGGACCCGATTAAATACGGGCCCGTAAAACGCGCGCGTGCCGCGTCTCGCTCGCGCGCCCATCTGTTGCCGCGGGGCCCTTGAAAAGGGCCCGTCGACTTTTTTTATCCCAGGACTGGCCGGGCCCCGACACCACACGTAGCTAGACTCTAACTGAGTAAATTAACGGATTAACGTTTTGGTTAACGCACTTTACAAACACGCTTTTAATACGTAAATATTACTTCCTACCTGTTACGCCCATTTTCAGCGAATCCACGTACAGCGTGATCGCCAGTTAATCGGGCCTCAATCGAGCCTCGTCACTCTCAACGTTGTCCACGTCAGATTTACGAAAAAATATAGATCCTCCCACCCCGACCCTTATCATTACCAATCAACTATAATCGACTCCTTCTCCGAATATGAAATCGCAATAAAAACCGAATCCACCAAGATCAATAAAAATTTGTACCGACAGGGGGCTCGGTTAAGTTGGTTATTGTGCGCATGCGCAAAAAAAAAATACAAAATAAAATTATTCACGCGACTATAGCGATAATACCGTTATCACACGACGAAGTACCGTACCTACGTAATACGTAAGGGAGTCGTTCGCGCGAGTGCGAGATTTCGGAGTGCAGGGGGACAAAGGGAGGAGGTACAGATAAAAAAAAAAAGAGAGAAAAAAAATAGTCGGGGAAAAAAAAAATGAAAAGCCACATCTTTACAATATATACATGGAAGTAATGTTTGCACGTACGTACAAAACGAAAATAATGGTGAAGGATTCATCTATACGTACCTATGGACCAGTGTGCGCTTATAGGTACGTATAGAGACGCATATATGATAGATAGATAGGGGGGAGAAAGGATGAAAAAAAAAACACACACATGTACACACCGTGCTTATCGATTACATACGAAACCAATGGTGCGCCAACTGATACGTTAACGATAGCAAAACTGAACGAGGATTATTATTATTAATTAACGTATAAATAAAAAAATAAAATTGATTTACCACTAGGGGAAAGAGAAACGTGACACTACTCTCGCGCGAGCAATTTTACGTATACCAAACACACGCGTTACACGTATACTCGTTATTTCTCTCTCTCTTTCAAGCTCCTTCGCGATCTCCCTTTCGTGTATCTTACAGAAAAATGACTTTTCTCACTTTTTCTTCTTTTTTTTTTTCATCTACCTTTGTTATACCCAGAGGACACGTGTATTACGGACTCGAGAGAACGAAGAGAAACGTGCGCGAATGTTTGAAATAAACTGATTCGTTACAATTAAGAGACATAATTCGGGGGCGACATAGAAATTAACACGTTACACACCTCTCGTGAGACAGGTTTCAACTATATGCGTTATCATTGCAAGTTGCAGTTAAGTTGTATTATATATATATATATATTATACGTAAATATATATATATATATATATATATGATCAATAAACAGAGTCGACGTAAAATATAGAAGTGTATCTAAAGTGTTACGGGGCGGCTGTTTTTGGGTTAAATTTGCCTTTCGCTGAAGAAACTGAGAAAAGACTTGTACAGCATCGAATCATCAATACTCGTATTAATAATTGACGCGTAATTCGCACTGTCAGCCGCGTAGCCCACGTTCTCACGTGCGAAAATGGCCGTTCCCGTGCAGGATCTGTGCAGGGTGCTTCGAGTATAAGTGTCATGGCGATTAACACGTACAGAATTGCAATAAAGTTTTGGATGAGAAAAATTTTAATAAAAGCAAAGCTTCTCTCTTTTGCGTGAGAGATAAATAAATGGACGAGAGAAATTGTTCATGCGTGTGTACGAGTATATGAAAAATGTTTAATTCAGGTATATTTTTGTAGTAAGGATAGAGAGAGAATTATCAATGTAAATTTTTCTTTTTTCTTTATTAATAGCATTAGACGAATTTCAATGTGGCGTAATCAGTAAAAAAAATTGTCATATTTATCTTTCGCTACGATATTTCTCGTTATAATATCTCGTTGCCATGATACTTGATTGTAGATCATAAAATTATGATACCAGTGAGTTAAAGCGCGATTACGAGTTAAAAGAGTGGGTTGGGGGGGGGGGAGGGGTTATGAATGACAATTTTGAAACTTTAACAAATATTTGTACAAATTGGAAAATATCTGTTGCCTGCGTTCTATTCTTAGTCTGTGACTGTATGATTAGTGTAATCCACACATTTTTTTACCTATATTTAAAAAAAATATCGAATCACCATGACACTCGTACACGTGCGCTCTTGTGTATACATGTAAGCGATCTCACGCCTGTCCCTCGATACACCGTATATAAAATCACCATTTTGGTTAATGACTTGTGTACATATTCGCGACAGACGAGAAGGCGCTAATCATTTTACAGTTGATCTAGCTTTAAGATTATGATATTCGTAGATATTAATACGATCGCGGTCCTCGCGATGGTCCCCCGAGCGTTCGCCACATTGGACGAGATCAACGGCGACGACGACAATGATAATCGTGAACAGGAGAGAAGTTTCGAGTAAGACGTGTCTACGATTGGACTCACAAACCGGCCCATTCGATTCGAATTAATTTCAAGAGAGTAAAAAGAAAAGGAACCACGCGGAAACGTATGGTAATAATTTTAGTCGATGTACGTGAAACATTGTTAAAAGCGAAGAGCGTTGTAACGTAGAGTAAACGAAATTATAGACTAGGTTATTCAACCCAAACGCACCACCTGAACATGGCTCTGTCGTGAGACTCAAATCGGCGCGCTAACTTCAGACGGTGCGTTTCTACTGAATAGTCCTGTATAGTCGCATGAGAACGAGAATATGATTTATGTGAAACGCCAGCGCCATCTGTGCGGTACGAAGTGAAACTAATGTAATAACGACAATGGTAGTCTAAGCGCTCGACTCGATGCGCAGATGCAATTTTATCAAGCAATTTCGATTGTCCGTACGTTGGCGAGCATTTTTATTGACAGTGACGTTGCTTTCAGTTGCGCGTTGACAGCTTACACACACACATACACTTGTACACACATGAGCACTGCCCAAAATATCCTGGGCTGCAATTTTGGAGGATGCGCAGAGTATCGCGCGGTCGATATTGCCTCTGTCTATCGTCGACCGTGTAACGGGTGAGCGGTTTCGAAAGGGAGTATGTGGAAGATATTTGAGGGAATGAAAAAAAAAATGAAGAAAAAAAATACCGTAAAAAAATATAACCAATAATGTGTTCTAATTCGCTGGCGTCAGACCGCCAGTCGTGATGTGGATCTCAGCGCTCGCCGAGGGACTCCCATTGACACGCGATTAAGGGGGTGAAAAGAAAAGGGGGAAAAAAAACAAACAAAAAAAGAACATGAAAAAAACTGTGACGAACCAGGATTTTTCTTGCTAGTTGCGCGCGCGCGCATGATACGTAAACATACATAATATTATTAATGCAGTACCTGCTGTGGTTGTAGGATATAATAGATAAGGATTGGTGGGCGCGGATGATAGTTGTAAGAAAATTGTGCGACGGACTATATACAAAGTATAATGTAATAGCAATTGAAGTGTTTAAAACGGGATTTTGGGAAATTGGTGAGAACGTGTAATTAGGATGAAAATTTGGTGGTAAGTAGTATGAAAGAAAAAAAATTGAGCGCGATTACGAGCGCACGGGGGACTTCTTGGACCATCGTGTTGGACGGTTGGGGAGGAATTGGGAGAGAATTAAGAAAAAAGAAAAGGAACTGGAAATTCTTAGACTTATTCGCATTATTACGTAATTAACGATTGATCGAAGACGTTGGCGGAACAGAGGAGCGAGTGCGTAAGCGTTTATTAATTTTTATTTTTTATTCCGATGCATAGATAAGTGATGCGCTATATTTATGTGTATATACGTATCTGCATGTTTTTGTACGTATATAGATATACATATAGGTATAGAATATCCTTAGAGACTTATATACGCGAAGGATGGACTTATAGCGGGAAATTGAAAGTGGAAAAGAATAATAAGAAATAAAATGAAAGAGTGATTGATTAATGATTAATTAACGTTAATTACAAGAGTAATGTTTACGATAATGTTACTGATTGATGATGATAATAATAGTGACGCAAACAATCTCTGCTGTAATTTTGGATGAACGAGAGACGGGCGATCATCAGGGTTTTTAAAGACGAGCGGGATTTTCTATCGCGTGAAAATTCGAAAGAAAAAACAAAAAGAATTAATACATTAAGACGAATTTTCACGTTGGCTAACGTTTTTACGGCCTTCCGTAATTCCGTTCTCGCGACGCGGACGCTTTCGTTCTTATCGTACGGTTGTATTTGGCGGCGAACAAGCGGCCAGCGCAATAAGTACGCTCGAGCAGTTGGCGCTAGTGGGATTGATATGTTGAAAAAGTGAAAAGCTGAATTTTTGAAAAAAAAAAAAGAAAAACGAAAATTAGTGAGCGAAGTTTAAAATCTTGATTTGTTACGGTGGATAAGAAAGTCGCAAGAGAAGAGAGCATTGACGAAAATTAAAAACGCGACGGAGAGACGTTAAGGAACGCGAGAGCAAGGCCTTTTATATACTAAATTCTAAATTTCGATTTATATTTTTAACGATGAAATAAAACGAAACGCGATTCGACTGATTTGGACTATTGTCCGCGCGCAGCGCTGCCTGTCTCGCTGCTCCGTACATCCCGCGACCCCCAGACAACAATTGTTTTCAATGTCCCCAAGGAAGACAAATTCGATTTTCCCTTTCGAGATTCACTTTTCTTTTTTTGTTATACATTGCTCGTATATGCGCAACCCGCTCTCGTAGAACCCATCGATTTTTTATTTACTGATTTTTTTTTTATTCTCTCCAAGAAGTTATTGCGTTGCTAGTAAATTTCACTTTTTCATTCCCAGCGTTCCTCGTAGAGAATCCAATTGAAATTTCTTTTGTAAAAATTTTTTTTTTTAATTTTCAATTTCTTCTTCCCTTTCCCTATAGACTTTTAGCGAAATTATTTCTTTCAATTTTTTCATTTGAAAATCGCGCCTCTCTGCACGTGCTCGCGCAAACATTCGATCTCTGTCGTTCTCGTCAGAAAATCATCGTACACGCATACACGTATTTTATTCCTTCATTGTAGCGTGACACGAGTCTATATAAAAATATTTCCATTTGTCCTCGCGACAGATCCATTCATCGTGTTTTTCGTGCGGGAATTCATTTTTTCTTTTCTCGTCACTGTGTTGGTATATCGCTGTTATATGGATTATATGGATTTCAGCCTTTAACGCTTAGAGAACAAGAACGTGTCAGTATTGCTCGTAAAAAAATTCCACGATTTAAAATTTTTTTAATCGACCCTCAGGATTGCGACGAGACGATAAAAACTTTTTAAATCGTCACTCAGCTAATATCGGCTCACGTCGGTTCCGCTTGGTTTTTTTTTTTTCGGATTTCGTGATATATATTTTTTTTTAACGAGACACAACTGCCGCGTTCCGCTTATCGTTGACACAAGAACTGATGCTACTTTGTGAGACTGCCGTGGGAGCCTTATATTGAGAAAAAAAATGACGTAAAGCGGATATAAGTGAAAAAAGAAAAATTAAGTATAAAACGCAAAACAGGACGCTGGACTTTCAGTGGCGTGGAGTACGAATTAATATAAAAAAAAAAAAAAAACGAGGAAACGGATAAGTAGAGACGAGAAGACAAGAAACACGCGGATGATAAGAAAATATTTATAAAATAAAAAATGCTCGTTCTCGGAGAGATCTGAATTCAGAACGGGGGTCGCGGATACGCGGCCGCTGGTATTTTGAGACTTATTGTGATATTATAAGATGAAAAAAAAAAATAATAACGGTGACTGAAACTGCATGATCTAAAGTTACAGCCGCCTCCATCCCTCCCCAACTCTCCCCCACTCCCAATTCACCATTTCCCTTAATCTCTTGAATTCCTTTGATTTAGTCTTTACGAAATACTCCCAACGATTGCCTATCACGCTTTCTTTTTTAATTATCCAAAAAATGGATTTCCTAATTCGTATCTACGTATCGCGCTAACTTAAACTTGTCGTCTTCGACGTTGGCTACACTGTGCCACCAGGGTGTACGGTGTGCTCCCTCGTATTTTGAATTTGAAATATATTTTTAGCTGGAAAGTCAATGACAGCGTATCCGTCGACAGGACATTAGGAATGACCATGGTTAGCGTCCAAAAATTTTCGAAAATACCTAGTAATTTATTGTAAATGACATTAGAATACAGCGGGCAAAGTCGATTTTGAAATATGAAATTGTCGCAATTAAGAAATTTTTTTATACGCGGGAATGAAATTAATTTTTGAATTTTTTTACATTTTTTTTTTTTTAATCCTACGAAGCGATGACGATTTTTGGATCCTAATCTCTGGTACACGCACGTTTAATCTCCGTCACGCGATACGTAAATCAAATTGTTTGCACCGTGAAAAGATATGGAAATTGAGGTCACGTTAGGTTACAATACATGATAACATTTTTTAAGGTAATTTGAATGAAGCGTATGATGAGTGTGTTCGCAAAAATTCAACTACCATGATGCATCTGGCGTTATGCAATTCATTGATATTGTTATAGAACGTGTTTATCCAATTTGAAAATGCCACGAATACCAATTCATTACTCTCCATAAACTTTTTGCCAATCGAACCAAAATCACACCGTCAAGTACTGTAATAATAATTGTAGATCGATGTCACGAGGAACTTATCATTACTTAATGTACTATGTCCGTGAGGATTTTTCGAATTTAAACGAATAATAACAATATACTCCAAATTCTGTTATTCAATAACGTAATGGAATTCACGATTATCGCATTCAATTATTGTATTTATGATACCTCAACAAAAAATTTTTGGTACAAGTTTGGAGAATTAAAAAAAATTGTACCAATTTTTTTTTTATAAAATTTAATGAAATTCGTTTCAATTTGGATAATCCACTGGCACGGATCTTTTAATGTTAATTAATTTTGGATCGACGATTACATGTGGGAAATTTGTTGGACGCTCTCGAAAAAAATTGTACGGAACAACAAAAAAAAGAGGTAAAATGACTGGGCGCTCGTTAATAAAGTCATCCGAATAAATCTATTTAAAAAAAAAAATGCTTGCCTTCCCATTCCGAAAACATGCGACCTCTGCACGTTACACGACCGGATGGACTTAAATAAAGTGCTTTTAAAGACCGTAAAAGTTTTACGAAAAATGAACCAATTCATACGCAGAAGGGGTACCACGCTATTATTTAAAAATATTCGATACTCGCGAATTTTAAGATCGAAAATTGCGTTATCGCGACGGAGTCAACAAAAAATGGAGGAGAGTAATATTGAAAAAAAAAAAATTATGAAATCGCCCAAAAAAAATTTCTAAATGCAATAAAGCATTTCGTTGGTCTCGTACGAATGACACGGCAAATTGAATAAAACCAAAAAAAAATGGAAAATGATACAGGGGGGTTGGGGGTGACGAGACAACTCGGGCACATCCGATACACACCATCACAGCCACGAAAAACTGCACCAACACGTATATGAACGATGATACGATATACCGTAATTAATTAATCGAATAAATAAATTAAAGACCGATTTAAAATGAAAGATTAGAGAAAATAGGGTTTAATGACGAATAACGATATTATTATTAATAATACTACGATGATATGTATTTTTAACATGAACCGTTCACAAGTTGAAAATCTGTAGATTTATAAAAGAAACATTAATCATCGTATATGGATTGTGCATCTTTTACAATTATCCGTCGTATTGGTACCCGCTAAGAGTAAAAGAAAAAAAAAAAAAAAACGACAGAAAATGGGAAACTGAAAAAAAAAGACGTTATAAACATTTGAGATATATCAACAATTCGAAAAGCTCTCAAATGTTAATTTTCATGAAAATCGTCGTTTCGCGAATTATTCATGCTCGATCTTTGAGCCGTTCGAACGATAGGCTAACCGATCGCCGGCTATTTTATCTCAGTACATTGCACGTAATATAGTAAAAATTATCGTACACTAGCATTCAGACAGTATAGTATACTTTTTCCAAAAATAAAGCATAAAATTAATCTCGTACAGTTACGTATTAGAAGTTACCATAGAAAGGCTATAAATAATAATAATAATTCTTGACAGAAGCAATGTAATCGCTTGGCAGTTTTTCAAATAGGTCTTAAAGGTTAATGCAAATGAAGTTAAATAAAGTATTTAAAGGGAGAGAGAAAAAAAAATCAAAATTGCCGACGATTGTTTTCACCTAACGAGAACCGAATTGATAAACTTTTAAATGACTGGTATATACATATAATATATACATATATATTATAATTCTAGGGACACACGGATAGGAAAAGATGCAACGTATACGAAATCTAATAGGGTATAAAAGAAAAATTCATTTTTGTAAATATCGTCCCCTAAATCAGCGAGCTCACCACCGACTCTCGTATATTATTTTTTAAATTCGTCAACCGCGCCCATTTTTATTAATTGCAATCGAAATCGAGCAATCTCGTACGTTATTAATATTAAAGAGCGGAGAAAAGGGTCTGTGAGTTCGGTAGGATTTTTTAAAAATATTTTTACTTAAATTCAAATTTTTCTTATACGATCGAGCCTCGTATTCTTTTCAAAAATACGCTTGTCAGTCCGAACGTATTTTTCTCCCGCCAATTCACATTCTACACGAATCCGCGATCGATCAGTGCGAAAGCCTGCAATTTATTTTCGCGTTAACAAGACACCCCGGAACATTTTTGAATTATTCACACGAGAGAAGAATTTTTTGCTGTCACTGAAAACAGGATCGAAGAGCCAATTTTTGTATTTCCCGCGAAAAAAGAGATTGGCCACGCGATATTCTGATATAACGAAATCGTCACGTCGTTATTGTTTCTCGAAAAACCATCACAGTAGGACGTTAATTGTGAAACGTTAACGATAATGTGAATAACGATTACATATTAATTACTAATAGCAACAATAACGATTAACGTTAACGATTATCGATACTAGCATATACACCACTTTACAATTATCGAATGCGTTTATGGGAGACGTCGCGAGCATAACGATGATCCGGGTGGTTAGTACGTGGCGCGAAAATAAATAAAATTATAAAACCCAAAAGCACAGGCATTAATAGAGACAAAAGCGAAATATAAAGAATTGAAAAAGAAAGACAAGTTAAAAAGACGCAAGAAGTAGCAGGTGTAAGAAAGAAGTAAGAGTAAGAACGAATTATAAGAAAAAATTAAATAGCGATCGATTTATATTAGACAAGGCAAATAATGAAAACAATAAAAGTCGACAAAGTGAAATAAAATCTGTTGAAAGCTGGCAAAGGAAGGAGTAAGGAGATGGAGGTATAAGAGGAAGACAAAGTAACAAACGATGTACTTGATACGATGTAATATATTGGTTATTTATTTTTTTTATATATATATACATACCCCCCATATATAAATATATATTATAACGCATTCGTTTTAATTCGTTGTTATACGAGTATTGTTTTCATTTCCCGCGTAAACGATTTGCGCATGCGCGGCTGCGTTGTAAACTGTAAGTTTTCGTTAGGTATGTCGTTACGATATTTACCGCAGAGAGAGAGAGAGAGTGTGTGTGTGTGTGTGTGTGTGTGTGTGTGCGTGCATAAGCCTTTCTTGACTCGACGAATGAATTAACGGAAAGAAAATACGTGAAAAACCAAGTGAAGAAATAAGGAGACATAAAAGTTTAAGGTTTTCTAGACTCAACGCATCGCCCAACGGCTCGTGCGAGGCTGTCGCTGGCGTCAGTGTCCGCGTGCCACGCGTTGTGCTCGTTGGTGGTTACGTATGTGGAGGTTTAAAGAAGCTTTACGTGGAGTTGAGAGACCGAGAATTTGAAGAAAAGAGATAACGAGGACTTAAGCCGAGTGTACAGACAGAAATAATAGTGTTTAAAGAGCACGCGAGTGTTTAACGTTGACTTTGCAGGTTATTCTTTGTCGTTGCGTCACTTTTGTACGTTAATATTTTACGTACTTTACCAACGGGGTTTTGCTCGTTACTATTGTGACTGAGAGTACAAAGCGTGAATGGCTTACGAGGTGTGTGATTATTATTATTATTATTATTAATGTTAATTATAAAAATTCAATTTAATAACGCGTTAACGTGGCATACGAAAAATCGAGCCAATGGGAATCACTGAACGTAGGCAGTTTCAGTTGTATTTGTTATTATTTGGGCACGCCGACACTCTCGCGGAGCGATGCGTCGAGAGGTTTTACGATTTAAACTAACAATTAGTTCTTAATGCTAATTATCTATTAATTGTATACACGTTAATTGCTACAGCATAATATTATTGATTACATTACACTACGCCTATTCTCTGCATATACATCCCCTTATGTATTTTATCCTATGGCGGCGAGAATTTATTTTGACTAGGAAATTTACGGAATCGTTGAAAGGTAACTCTTGAGCTGTCTTATAGATTTTTCTTTTTGTCTTTTCTTTTGCTTGAATATTTTTATCTGCTTTGGACTTTCTTTTTGGTTTCATTTACTTTGTTATTTTTATCTTCCTTTTCTTTACCGACCAAAAACGGCTTTTCTTATCTTTTTTATTTTATCGTGAGGCTCTTATCTCTACTCCCACTCCCACCCCATCCTCGTTCTTCACTGTTATATTCTTATCCTTGGTGATCGTTCTTAACCTATCAGACTCCTTTGTTATTCTTAATCCTGTAGCGAATATCGGGATACTCCTCCATACTGGATATGGGAACAGGAATTTGGATGGATACTCGTGTGTCGACAAATTGGATGGAAGAGAATTTTGGAGCTGAAATGAAAAGAAAAGAGATATAAGCCCCATGTGTTAATTGCGTAATCGGATATGTGTAATTGCAGTACTGGTTTACTGTTTTACGATTACGATGACGTGCTTGTAGTGGAGAAAATCGGTAAGGGCCCCTTGTCACTGTGATAAATTGTTAAAGGTCTCTTTTTTTTTTTGAAAATGTAATCGTTCTAATTTTCCAGGAACCCGAGGGCTTCTGGAAATTGAATCGTTACAACTGAGATAGAATATTTATAAATTCATGATTTCCACGTTTATGACTGTAACACGTATTACGGATGGAATAAACGGCCTTAAAGGCCAGAATATATGTATTGTGTCATTTTAAAAACCTTTCCTGACCTCTGGTGGTTAGTATTAAAATTCATTATTTATTTTACCGAAGCGTTTATGCTGTAGACGTTAGACGCGCCTAACAGAATATTATAAAGCTGGTAAAAGGTTAAGAACGCATCCTACAATGGGTCAGACAAATGGCAGATACCAGGAATTACGGGCAGGAAAACGTAGAATATAGCAGAAATTAAGAAATTAGTATAATAGTTAAAATTGAAACATTTGCCGCTTGATCGGAAAACGTATTCGCGGGGGAGATTCTGAAGGGGGGCTATAGAAGCAGAGATGAGTAGGGAGATGCACAACGCTACGGTTTTCGGCGAAACCAAAATCATGGCGCTAAATCGTAGCGGCGAGTCCGGAAATAGGATTTTGTGATTATCGCCTCCATCGATAATGCGTATTCTTACCAAGCAATCCTATTGGTTGTGAGGTAATGAAAATCGCACCGTATCTCGGAATCCGTGTCTCAAATTCTCGGTTCACGCCTCCTAGCAGAATTTTCCGGAACTATCACGGGTGCTAAAGCAACGTCACATAGCGGAATTTTCTGAAATTAAAAAAGCTGCTCCCCAGGAAAACGTAATTTAGTTGAATGATTACGAGTCAGCTAAATTAGATGATACGAGTAGAAAAGGAGATAGGATATGCGTGTAGGCTAAGAAAGGAAGTAGGCAGAATAGAAGAGAACAAGGATAACGGCGGATTAAATGAAAGGGTTGAAGTGAAAGAAGGGCTAAACAAATGTTTTTCATATACATAAACGATTACACAATTTGCAATAAATTTACATTTTATTTCTTACTTTATTTTACACTATAGACAGTTTTCATTCATTACATGTCTAATCTCTGGAAAAATGGCAGTAGTGCTCAAACGTATGTAGACCCAAAAAAGGTGGCAGTAAATTCAGCTAATATCCGATTTACAATTAACCACTTAACATCTAGTGTTCCTCTAGCGTGTACAGGTTTAATTTGTGTATTCGTGTGTTTGCGCAAGGCAAAAAGAAGAACCGGATCCGACAACGCGATCCAAATTCAAAAACCGTCATGCGAATTGCGAACAGAGAAAGACATACAAAAAAATGGAACCACGGTCTTTCTAAATTCCCTTAATCGCTACTAACTAGAAATCCAAAAACTGTCACGTGATCGGTATAAACAAAAAAAAATGCCGATGCGGGGATCCTTGTTATATGTATATACGTATCCTGGTCAAGCGACGTACACGGCGTTTTTTATTTATTTTTTTTCTACGAAGACCGATCACAACAATAAAGTCGTTGTTTTATTGAAATTCAGCATTTTCTCTACTAAGTAGAATCTACCGCCCCCCTTTTAAAAATCACGCAAAATTTGTAATTTTGTTCCATGCCCCCTTCTTCATTCCCACCTCCGTCCCTCCATATATGAAGATTCATCATATTAATTTTTATCTTTTTTTTTGTCCGCGTTAATCTCTGCTTTTCTGCGTATTAATAATTTCTACAGTTAATCGTTATCAAAGCGTCATGTACGAAGCTCCTCGTTTTTTTTTTGTTCTTGCGACAATTACGTTATTCGTCTAATTAATTAAGTGACGTACTGACGCAACGCGATGATAATTAATTGTCTCCGTCGGTGTCGTCGTTTTCTCGTGAAAATTTTTGAGTACGATTTGCTGAATTTTTGGGTCTTATCAGCTCTAGCACTAGCACGACAAAGCACACTGAGACACTTGGTCAATTTGAGAGAAAAAGTAAAATTTTCTTTGTTTATCAATTATTTAACAGAAATAAAAATATACAGTGTGACTCAATTGATTTTTGACAATCGTTCGTCTTCCTGCCTCTTTGATAATTTTCTATGTATCATTCGTTCATTAATTTTGCTCTAAATTTATATATTATATGTATATCACTTCTACTCGATTTAAACGATCTTATCATGATACGAGTTTCATTTATAATTTATTATATTTCTCTTTATTAAGCGTAATATTTCGATTCTTCTATGTGCTACGTTATTATTATTAATATATGCTACGATGAAGTAATCGTGAAAAAAAAATTGAAACTTAAAGAGGAATCCAATGAGTGTATTATTTATATAATTATATCAATATCAATACGATTCTCGACACACTCGAAATTCAAAAATTCAAGTATATAAAAAAGCTATCTTCGATCGGCTATCCGAATAATAAATTTTTTAATTATTCAATCGCGATGCGTGATGCCTTTTTCTTTAATAAAATGGTCCCTGTGGGATTATTTGTGAGTGCTCGTAAACAAGTCGATTAAATGAAAATAATACAACTTGACCAAATTCGTTAAAATATGACATAAAAAAAAAGAAGAAAATAATTGTACAGCAAATTATCAGCGACGCGTCAATTCCTCGTCTTATCAATTCTCTGACTTTCTTTGACTACTTATCATCGATCGTCAATTCTCTTTCGTTCGGACGGACAATTTTACAAATCGCCTTAATAACAGGTCATTTTGAATTTTCATTGCAAAGAAAAAGAAAAATGTTTTACATCAAATGACACTCTTCGAAGTGTACAGCGTGAGATAAGAATTTGTTTAATTTTGGGGAAAGCGAAAAGGAAAAGAAAGATAATGAGAAATAATAAACTAAACAAAACCGAATTGTTTCGGAGCACCCGTTGAATGGAGGATATTTTGAGTTTAGCCATTAAGTAATAGAGAGCGAGAATTGAGCTTTAGAATCAGACAAAGAGGGCAAAGTAATTGGGGACAAACAAATAAGTAAATAATTATACTTAAGGCGTATGTCCACTTAAAAATTTTCGAAAATTTTTTTCGATTTTTTAAAATACTTTTTTCAGATTATCTCAGGTTCTACTCGTCCGATTTTGACAGTTTTTTGCATTTTGTTCGTTGTCATGTTGGCTACCGGAATTTACCACATTTTTTCTTAAAAAACTTTTTACAAAAATTTGGCGAGCAAAATTAGCCAAAAAAGGCTTTTTTCCAACATCTGTCTCAAACGCTCATAAAAACTTTTTTTTCTCGATTTTGAAATAATTGTGATAGATTCCGGTGGGAGAAGACTTAATCTTTATGATGCCGTTTGATTTTTTCATTTTTGACTTGCCGGTTCGGAGATAAACTGTTGGCCATGCAACCCTCTCTTTTTTTAGGACTCAACTTTGACGCCCTCTACAAATTGTACAAAAAGCGAAAATTCAAAAAAAAAAAAGATTTTCTCTATTTTTGAATGATTAAATAATATTTAACAAAAAAATATTGTATCATTATCTAATATAGAGTTTTATCCGCTTCTAAGTGGACATATACCTCAAATAAGACAACCAGATTTCTACAGCTTGTGATCCTTATAAAAAAAAAAATGTTGCCCAGCATACAGCAGCAATGAAAAAAAACTTCGAAAATTCGACAAGCAAACGCCCGACAAATAAAAATAAATATTTTCATTTATTTTGTCCCCAAATTTGGTAAAAATAACAGATAAAATGGAAGTGACCATACAGGTGTATCGGCAATTATAATAAAACCTCATATGCGACCACTTCGTTAGCTGATATGCTTGCATTATATTGCTCTGATAATTAAATAAATAAATATCTAATAAATATAAATAAATAAACAAAGAGCACACGCTTTAAGTACTATGTATCTAGACTAATAATACCTGTACAAAAAGTATCTAACGTTAAACAAGGTAAAATAATTAAGTAACTATTGTGCATCGGTCTAATCACACGGCCACACACACGGTGTTCGAGAATTACTAAGAACTTCTTTAGGTGCTTCTTTTTTTATCTCCTCAAATCTATCATAAACGCCTGAAATTCTTCGATGATTCTACCCACGACTGTTCAATCAAAACCGTGAGTAAACACCGAATCGCTATTGGTGGACGGAGTCGAGCAGAAAGGTGCGTACCAACACGTTCAACTATATACTACATACAATAGTGATGATTTAGTTATTATATATTAGGAAAAAAAAAAAAAATTTAATGAACAAAATACCAAAAGAAAAATTTATGGAAATATTTACTTATATAAAAAGCATCGTGACGCTACGTTGACTACGAGTTCCTTTCTCGCACAGCGCGGCCTAATACTAGGTTAGAATTTATTCCCACATCTTTCAAATGCCTATGGCGAGGCGACTGTAGTATTAAAGAATATAAACGAAGAGGCTCGCTAAGAACTTTTGCAGTACGTACTACAATATCCTCGATCTAAGATATTTCGATATTTTTCAAAGGAATAATTAAAACTCCAAGTCCTCGTGTTTGGATGCGCCAGTCGGAAAATGATTAATTTAACGAGTCTGTTTTCTGCTAACGTTACGCCACGATATAAATCGTTGGCCTTCGACTTTGAAAATACTGTACACGAAGAGATGTATCCATGCGACGTAAGCGCTTGCTTGTACACGTGACGAGAGCTCTATAGAGAACGCATACGAGTAACAACAAAGTAATAGATATTCATAGGGTTACTTTAGAGGATCTTTCAAAGACTCCTAACACGAGTCAAAATGAAAGTACGAGACGCTATCAGGGCAACAGCTAAACTAGTTTAAAGATGTCGAAAAGGGAGAGTTCGGTTAGTCGATTCGCGTCGAAATCGAGGAGTTTTTTTCTTTGTTAAGTCCGAAAAGCGGACGTTCACCTTTTCAAAAAACGGAAGAAGCCCCTATTCTTGTCGGGAGGCGGAGCCATCAGCATTGGGACTTGGTTCTTGTGCGTTATGTGAATCTGTAATAAAACCAGGATAAGCACGAGCGAAACTAATTAAATAAATAAAGAAATAACACTCTTTCTTTTTTTGTTTTTTTTTTTTTACTTTTTTAACTCACCGTACACGGGCCCTGCATCCATGGCTCCCCATCAATCTGCATGGGAAATCTTTTGCTTGTGGTTATGGTCACGCTGCTACATTGGGCCAGCCTTCTGCCCGATGCTCTAAGACCCGTTTTCACCTGGCCCATGTGCAGACAGTTCTCTAGGCCTATTACCTCTATTAGATTATCACCAATATCTAAAAATCATAACTGATTCTAGAGACCCGTCATTTATTAAGAATTTTGTGATCTTTTTTTTTCTTATTATTGGCACCTTGAATAGCTGCTGTGAGATCAACAGAATTGAAGCTACTCGTACTTAGTTCCTTGTCTGGTCTTTTCTTTCTCTTTCCAATACGATGTCTCGTGTGATGTTCTCCCCAGAGATTCGAACCTCCGTGAGTGAACGGAATGTTCAGCAGGGCGACACCCTGAAGGGACGGACCATGCGCGAGATCGAGCGGAACACCATCGCACTGTATAAAAGTCGAGATAAAAAATGCGTTAAATATTAATGCTTTCAACCGCAGGTAATATTATTCAATTTCAAACTTATTCTCATATCTTGGAACTTACGATTATTTCAAGATCCTCGTGGAGATTCTTGCAGCTGGCAGCAAACTGTTCGGTAGTCGCGTACTCGAAGTACCATAATTTATTTTTCATTCGGCTATTAAACTTCTCGGGATTTTTTTCACGTTCCAAATGAAATTTAACGCAAATGGCAGCATCCACGCCGACGGAGAAATAATTATTTATAATATTATACGGGATGCAATCCTGGTTCGGTTTTCTTTCCTCCTTCTGATCCAAAACGTCGATTTGCCATCGATCCATCATGACTGGTGTTGCTTTCTCAATTTTCTGTCGAAGCAGACATACTCTGGTAAACGACACACGCCTATCATGGCATACATGATCAAAAAACATAGGATACTTGATTCCTATTTACCTTGAGGACTTTGTGAATAGCCTCGCCCTCGTAACCGCCGCCCCATCGCAAACACCGGGCCAAGTCGTTACCTGTACCCAGAGGAATCACACCCACCGCTGGCTGATGTTCGAACTGAACACGATCTATTAAAAGTCGATAAATAGCAATAATCGATCGATTGCACGAGAGCTTAAAAATATGTAGTAATGTTAAAGAAAAACATTAAAATATAAAATAAGAGAAAAAAAAGTACTAGCGTACCCATAGTCTCTAAAATCCACCCCACAGTCCCATCGCCGCCGCAGCAAATAACTTTAAAATTCTCCACGTCCTTGAACATCTGAAGTCCCTGCATGGGTCCACCGATAGCAAGATTGTGAACCTGCCGCGGGTTCAATATGTATTGAAATTTCCTGAGCATCCTCTCACCCTGCCTGCCGCCGGATTTCGGATTGATAAAAACCAAGAGCGGTCTGGAATCCGGTGGTGGGGTTATCTGGAACGACATGGCTGGTTGCTGATTGGAGGAGCTGCTGCTGGTGAGGAATGCACCCTGCCAAAGAGAGAAAAAAAAGACATCCTTCGGAAAAATCCGTAACTCCTTTTGACAGACGCGGAGGAAAATCAAACAAGGGGATGGACGAAATCTTACGGAACTAATGGACGACGTATCCTGGCCATGCTTGCTACCCCTTTTACTGTCCCTGGACAGGGATCTCTGTCTGTCCAGGACGACCGGGCAGATTGCCGTCGGTGGTAAAATATGAACAGCGTGTTCTCCAAGTGTACACTCGGTCCGGACTTGTGAGACGCACCTGTTGTGCAGCTGGATTGATAATAAAAATATGTCACTCTTACGGCACGCGGCAACAAAGGTTGGCTGTATAATAAGATTAACCACACCCGGTATGCGAGACATTGATTAATCAACAGTCTGAATTAACTCACCGTTAACTGACACCAACGACAATGGAGACCGGTGATACCATTGTAACTCTTTATAGTCTTCCTGCACTTGGAACATTTGCCATGACAGTTACCCTCGACCCAGTGGTGAGCCATTGTCTGAGAAGTCTTTTTACTCTTGACGTAAGTCGCTATGCACGACGCTGGCGCCCTCTGTACGCATCGTTCGTGAACCGTGTACTTGCAGACTGGATAAGACAATTTTTGTTTATACGGACACTCGTGAGTCTGAGCTCTTGTATCATCTTGATTTGACGTAAATTTTCAAAATACTTACACACACAGCAGAGACCTTTCTTTCCAAGACCCACTAACATATTTAGACAGAGATTGCAGTAGGCTGGTTTGCTAAAGTGCTTTAACCTCCATAAGTGATTTCCGTCTTCTTTCACGTGAGAATCAAGCCCGAGAAGAACCAAAAGCGGTATTGTCGTGAGGCCACCTCTTTTCCACTCTTCCAGAGAGACCGTACCGTCGGCGTCGTAATCTATTTCGATCATCATGTCTTGGAGTATCTGTCGGTTGGGTAATTACAAAACTTTATTGTTTAGTGACTTTTCGCACCCCGAGAAACGAGAGGCAGTCGCGTCAGGTTAGACGAAGTAGATTTTATGTTATCCAAAGCGTCGTATTCGTCGGTAGATTAGTCGTGGACTAAATTTAATCCGTTCATATGAAAAATATCTTGGGATCACTAAATTTAGTCGACGACTAACCCATCTATGAATACAGTGGAGTATCGCGAGTCATATGCTATAGTATAAGAAAAAAAAAAAAAAACGTCAAAGATACAAGTTTTTTTTCGTTATTATCCTACTTCACTGAAAAATACAATTTTTTATTATAACCACTTGTTTCTGGCGGGAAATTCAAAATTATTTTTCTTTCAAAAGTCCTTCTCTTAACGCACGAACATACAAAGAAAATCATAGGACGCCTTTCGAGTGGGCAAAGTATCACGATATCATTCTGCTTATATGTTCTGAATGTAGTAAAAAATATGTTATAAACATAACTTTTTGCAACGTACTTCAACAATACTTTATTTACCGGTTTCAGTTCCGTAACGTCCCATCCAAGATACTCAGCGACGTTCATCATTTGGTTGACGATACAGTCCATCTCCTGTGACATAAAGAATACGGATGACAAAATGCATTCGCTACGATGAACGAACGTTAACAGTCCTATCTATGTACAAGCATATATTCCGCAAGTGTAGACCATGTGAGGAAGCCATGTGGAGCAATGGCGATATCCATCGGAGGCATGTATGTCTGGTTTACGGCAGATCGTTAAACGCGTCCGAGTAGATAGTTTATGTTGTGATCAGGCGATGAGTAAACTTTTACGAATAATATAACGTATACGTATAATAAAAAAAAAAAACTAGTACCACATCATCCAATCTAGTGATTGTAAAACGAATTAAAATAATTGATAAGTCATCAAAGTCTGTTTAAACCTGAGTACATTAGCATTTATATTTATGTGGAAGTATATATAAATACACTCATAATATACTTGTATATACATATGTAAGACTGTTAGCGACTACATAAATATATATATATACCGAATCGTTATTTCCATAAAAAAATGATGATTCACAGTGATATAAATATATGGAATGATTTTTTAGGATTACTGCTAATTTCACAATAACTACTTGGAGCTTTCAGTCGTGACTCAGTATAGTATAGTGAGGGGAGCTGGGATCCTGGAAGAGGAAGAGTAGGAAAGTTGACCGAGTACGTAGAAGAAAAAAATGGCAGTCGACAAAGGACACAAGATTCATCCCATAATTGATTTCATCCACGCGAATTCACACGAGTCACAGTCAGTCTAGGTCTAAATGCCGATGATTATAAATAACGCGTATTTTTTTTTTTTGCGCGTAAGCCGCCATAACTCAATCGATAACCGTTGCAAAAATACTTCTTGGCCCTGCTTTACGCGGAAAATTTAGATCAAGGACTTGGAGATATCGAGAACCGATCGCAATGGTATAATTCTAATACCAAGCAGACATATTTATCGTACGTTAAATTCAATTACAATTGTATACCTGAATTATTTCATAAGTAAAAGTAGCGTAAGAGCATTACAATTTCAAATGTCTTTACAAGGCACTTTACTTACATTTGTGTCGAGTACGCCATTACCGTCTGTGTCGTAGAGGCGGAACATAACTGTAAATAAAAAAAGTGAATCGTTGTATAATTTCGCTGGAACGTAACAAGCTGTTGGTATGAGTCTACGATTTTCTGAAAATTAAAGAAAAAAAATATATAAAAATTGTACAATAACCAGTCAAAGTACAAAAATAAATTTCACTTTAATGTATAGAATTTTTGTAAGACATAAAAATCTTAGCTGTTTCCATAGGAAATATATAGTGGGTGTCAATATTTTAACGGTGCAGATAATTAAGGATGAAATTAATGTTTTTATGACTTAATTCAGTGACTGGGAAAATTGTACAATTTTTTTTTTTATCTTGCTTCACGAATAATCGGGACGAATCAAATTGATTTTTTTTTCACTGATACCTACATTCTAATTTATCCTCAGGTCTTCCAGCTTCTAGTAAGGATAGGTAACACACGATATCCTTAAGGCTGACCTTCACCGAATGAACGTCTATGGTACTCTGCTTTCTCACGAGATGTCTCATTTCTGTAAGGATAAGAAGAGATAAACTATAGGATATAGAGGGTGACGATTATTAATGAAAAAATTTTCTAGCACCAGTGTGTATACAAACTGTGCAACGGTAGAGACACGTGTGATTAATATGACGAAGGGTATTACTCATTTGGATAATATTATTCCACCAATAAACAAACTCCCTGTTTGTTTAACAATTTCGTATACAGTAAATGGATATCAACATCTGTGCTGATCAAACAGTAAATATTTTAACGTTGCAAAAGCGCAACTGTGCAATAACAAATAAATACTCACGTAACCGAGTCGCTCAGAGAAAATGTTATTTATAGTACACTTTGATTTTCTTTGACATTTAAACATCGCCGAAACACGCGCCATTTCCTAGAACGACGTACGGATCGTTTGCTCGCGCCTAAGAGTTATGCAATTTTGCAAAATAACAGTTAGCGCTCACCGTGATACGTATTGTATGCAAAGTCAAAGGTATTGTTTGAATTTCAAAAATATCAGGTTACAAATTTTCAAAAAATACGTTCGTGACGTCGCTTAATTTTTTTCTAAAATTCAACACTGTATGGTACACGAATGAAATACTATTTGTAAATTTCAATGAGAGCCAAACGAATGATTTGCTGGAAGACGGGAAAAACAAATATTTTTAGCGAACAGCCGGTAAATTGAAAGATACGCTGGTAGCCGGTTCCACGTTACTTTTAGACTACGCGGAAGTACAGTCCAAAAGCTTTTCTACCTACAGTCTGCATTTAGAAAGTTCGCCTGTGGTTGTATTAGACGTAGGAACAAATTGTTCGGATGGTTAAAACTAAAATGAGCAAATCGTTTGGGGTCAGTAATCGCCGATAGTGGCTTTAGCTATAATCATAAATAAATTAATCGAGCAGGTACAGTGTAGCATACAAATTTTTATGTAGTTTATATACGTATAGTATTCCATAAATGAACCGATTACCAACATTCTTGCATGGAACTGTACTTATCTACTTTATTAATGAGAATGCATTGTGAATTGAAATTTCACTTATTATAGCTGTATATATCCAGATATAAATTTGTTGTACGTTTCATTACAATATATATAGATAGTAGTATGAATAGCAATAATATATAATAATATAATTTTGACATTTGATTGCTTCACTAATTCACCGTTTAAAAAGTTGATTAATGGGAAAATTATCGACCATCACATCATTAATTACAATAAAGTTAATATAGCATTAAACGAACTTGCAGATTATTGCAAGCAGCTTTTATGTTTGTGAAAATGAAACTTGACGCCGAGCGACCCTGACCCCGACTGTGTCATTGGGAAATGATCTCGTCGACGGTAAATTCGTGTAACTGTACTTCCCTCAAGTAGGCGCGACTTTAGCTCCGTTCGTACAAGCGTTTTTACGAGCTATAAGTATGTTCGATAATGAGCCGAGAGCGCTGAGAGCAAGTTGTGTTTCGATCAAACGCAAGCAATAAACAGAGAAGTTACGATGCACTATGAGCTTTCGGATCATTTTTGAACAGACCTATAGTGCTCCGGAGCACGTAAAACCGCTTGCGTTGAACTCATATTTTTTTGCTTCATAACATCTTTTCGTAGACCCAACCCCCTCTTTGCGGATTTCTACAAAAGCTCCACGTTCCCAAGAATAAATCAAATGGCCTCAACAAAAGATATAAATGATCGGATTAACCTTCGTATTTTTAGAATCTCTCCACTTGAAAATAGTATAATCGCTTTAAAAAAACCGTAAAATCATTTGCGAAAATTTTTAAAAAAATTTCTCAAAACACGAGGTGACAAAAATAAGAGGTAAACACTACACCGATTACGTACCTTCCTTCAACATGGCACCGGATACATTTGGCAAAAGAACCTGACGGGTCCTGAGCACCATTTTGAATTCACAGTAAGGACAAGAAAGAAGAATCTCAATTCGAACGATAAGCAATTGTACAACTTGATAGACACAATACACGATCAGTATGCAAAAAATAGATCTAGATACGTCGTGAAGTTGTCTCAGACTTGTCTTTAACGGGTGACACGTTCACAGCTGTTATACCGGGTGAGACTGAAGAAATTATTATTCCCGAAACACTTGTTGCTCCGCGTGCAATAAGAGGCTAACTGAGCGTGGTAAGAGCTTTGCGAGGATATACGTGTAACGCGCGCGTATACGTAACTCAGTAGACAGTGACGTCATGTGATGCTACCGACAAATCTATTTCAGTGTGCGAGACCACGTGCGTGCCAGCAAGTACGAACAGCACGAATTGAAAGCTCACGCACCAATTCCTACCAATTGCAATAACATAGCGCATTGGGTTAGCCACCCAACCTAACAATAAAAAGTTGAACAAATCGTTACAGGCAGATTCATAACGCATAAATTGATCCTCAGACTTTAATTGCAATTGATTATACAGTAGCCGTATAAAAAGTTCCACTGACACTTTCAGTCCCGGAAGCTCAATCGCCCAGCTGTCTATATAAACCGTCCGAGAATAGCTCAGTTTTTTTTTTTTTTTTTTTTCAAATTGTGAAGCGGAGCTTTTCGTGGACAACGGACAAGACGAACTTACGCATTTTTTTTTTTCTTTGATATTGAATTCTGCGCATGCGCACGAGCTGATTAAACGAGCCAAAGACTTTCAGCTCAGCGATGCATTTATAAATTGTATTAATTTTAAACTTCTCTCGAAGTAAATCCCTGAAACAAATGTAGGTATATGCGTAAGCATTTACGTCAGCGTTCTCGGATAAATTTTAAATTCAATGTAGGGAAAAAAACAAAGCGGAAGCATAAAACCCACCCGGAAAAATCAAATGATAAAATTCGTTGAGATCGTTTCAAGTATTCCTGGAATAATTTTCACGAAGATATCGGACGAATCGCGCTTACGTCTGCTATTTCATATTCTCTTCAAACAGTACGATCAACTGGTAGCGATAGCTGTGGCCAAATTGAGAACTTGGTAGTTCACAGAGTTTCCGCTAGGGTTTACGATGTCATTTCCAGTGACCGAGATAGGCTACCGTTATGCTACGCGCTGCACATTCTTTTTCCAAATCCTTTCTGATATATATGCTTGGTATATATATGTATTCATATATATTTGTGGGGGGTTCTCGAAGCGAAGTCTTCTGTTCCCGAATTACACACCATCTTGGGACATCCGGTTCGTATATCCCTCGAGATGCCTTATTCCGGGCAGCTATAGGTATACATTTCGTATTCAGTCCAATAGCTTTTCCATCTATATTCACCTTCGAACTTCCCGTTATTCACGAGTAGCGAGTTGTTCGATTTCCTCGAGGAATTCCTAGACATTTGACTGTGACTTGGACTGCTGTCAGTGCTCTTTTTCTCTAGTACGTCGTGGCAGCTGTAGGAGGTATGTGTGACCGTCAGCATCGGATGGACGCTTCCTGGATGGAAAGAGAAAATCTTATAAGATCGATCGCTACATATATGTATACATATACGTATATCTAACAAAGCATTTTACACATATGTATGATTCTTTCTGCGTAAACTTGGACATATATACGAATGGTAAATCGTGGATTTGGTGACTAGGGCGATTGAACGTTTTGAATATAAAATTCGGAGATATGCATTTTCGGTAAAATGACAATGATCAAATTTATTCGTACCGGTTCGAGCTCTTGCCGATGCTTCGCTGTCACTTCTATGATGTCCTAGCGCTTGTAATTTTTCCGTAAGACCATGAATCTTATCAGCCAAGGATGAACCGCCGCAATGACTTTCAGATCCTGCGCTGGCCGATACACCGGTGCTGTTAACGTTACTGCTGGATGTCGTGTGAGACGTAATGGCCGCGCAAGCTGTTGTGGATGAGAGGACTGCCATTTCCTGGATACAAAAAAAAAATCAATAAAATATCGTATCACCGTATCTATTAAAGCATCATTATCGTAAGCTATTGCGTGCACGTTTTTACTGACTTTAAATGCTTTTCCATCGACTCCACGTGGTCCCTTCTTCACGAAGGAGAGGAACAGATGACGAGACAGCTCATCCGGTGTTCCAACCTCCAGATAGGTATCCAGGAACTTCCGAAAGCCCTCGTAATCAATGTCCTGGAAACAGTGAATTCAACAATCTCGATCAAGGTAAAGATAATTTTTGTATTTATTAAATAAAAAAAAGGTCTCGAGTCTTCTATAAACCTTGACCTCCATCCATGACTATCTTGAAGGTCATCCTGAGAGAATCCTTGAACCAAATCTGCGTGGCCATGTTGTAAAATTTTTTAGAAGCAAAAATGGTGATTTTCCTAATTTACTCAGTAAATCAAATTCAGCTGCATAAATATTGAGACTCTTGGTTAGACCCAAGAAATGTCAAATTTTCGTGATTTCGAATTTCAATGATAAAACAGATCGTGGCATCGTACAAAATCATATCAGTGAGACGCCGTCGTACTGTTTTACCAACCGGTAAATCCGGACGTCTCAGCAGCTGTCAAAAGTAACCCGTTAAAAAAAACCTCACGAAACTTCTCAATTACTGTTCGTAACGAATGGACAGTGAATTAACGTGAGTTAGCGTCAAGCGTCGTCGATCAGACGCGACGCTCAAACATAACCTAGTTTCGACTTTTAAAAGGAAAGCTTCTACTAAAAGGATACACATGGATACGAACACCACCTATTACCTTGATACAATAAAATAGCTTTCACTTCGTTCATCCATTAACACGTAACCTTATAGCAATCTCCTTAGTCACAACAACTCAAAGCAGCTTTGCACTGACTAGCTCGGTACTCTCGTAAAAGTCAATTGAATTGTGAAGAAAAGAAAGAGAAAAAATTTGTCAAACCCTTCAAACAAAATCGATACGCGAGTCAAATTGAAATCCATAAAATACAACTTCTAAGTCATAAATCCGTTAAGCTCTGAGACAGTTAAGTACAGATATCCGGCGTATAATTCAAAAAGAGTCGAATTAATCGTCAAAGTTCGAACTCATGGTCTACGTGACTGGAGGAACGGTCGAGCGACGCGATACGAATCGCGAGCAACGTGCTCGAAGAATTGCGTCTAAATAAAATTCTCGAAACTCTCATAAACGAGATCGCATCTTCACGTGACGGTTGGACGTTAATGTAACCGCAAACCGAAATAACGCATCTATTTTCGATACGACAGCAAAACGTGAATGCTATACAAAATGAACGCGCGTACAGCGCAAGAAGAATTTATTCGATGCTCAAACCACATTTTTAACCACCATAAACACTCCTTCCTCCAATGGTATTCTACTCAATAGACATGTTCTTCAGCAAGTTCAGAACCTAACTGGATCCTCGCTGAGGTCAATTCAAGGACTACTTAGGGCCGCGGCGGACCCCCGATTCTCATAAAGAAATTTCTACAAGGGTACCAACGCAATAGGTATGGGTCATCGAAACGATCAGCCGACAGGATTATTTTCCATACTTCCCTCCGTGTACTTTTCTATTACTGATATCTGATGACAAAGTTGTACCAACATAACCTCCAACCTTGTTTCGATAATAGTAAATTTTAACGCGACGACACGATCCTTCAACAAAATGGCGGATCAGGCTCAAAGCAGGTGAGTGCGTATCAGACCCGGTGACTTTTAAAGTTCGCATTGTCTCATTAGTAAAAGGGGGGTTGGAGGGGGACGAGGTCAAAAGGCAAAGGAAGGAAACTGGAACGAAGGACTCGGCCCGAAGTTGCTTAACTCCGTTTCTAGATTAGTCGAGTAACTCAGTTCTCCTCTCCCGCCTCTCCTCACTTCCCCGCGATTTCATCCCTTACCGGTATACCACTAATCACCGCGTATCTCATAATTAAATAAATTATTCCGGCCAGCCGAGCGGCGCTGCTCGCTAGTAATCCCGGCAACGTTGTCACGTCCTGATATTATCTATATACACGGAGTCCTAAGTAAATATGTCTGCTAAGGGTGAGAATAAAATTTTTGGTATTGATGAAAAAATTTTTTTTTTCGAATCTAAGTAATCGAAGAATCTTGATAATGACGATCAAAGATACACCCGACCTCGTAAATTCATCTACGACTCGAAAATATATTTTCTGTTGAATTTGGAGAATATTCTCCTATCTTCTTGGTACCTAAAGATTCTGAAACTAATGCGATCAAAACTAACCTATGACAATCCTGACTAATGGCCTAGTGCGCGGGCTTCACCCAACTGTCCTTTAGCCTCTAACTTTACCAATAAATACAAGACCCATTTACGGAACCGACCCCGAATCATCCCTTGAACAATATCGCGAGAGGGATGAACCGAGGCTGGCTGAGAACTTAAATAAGTCCGGTTACATTTGGGACAATGTTATATTTATTAAAACTATCGTGAAACTTCAAGTGGAATCGGATTCTCGTGAAGTGGTGCTAACTTCAGGGAACAAAGAAAAAACGTATAACTTTATATCGTTAGGAAATAAGGGCGAAGCTTGTAAAGTTAAAAGACAATATATGATTAACGTGTTAACCGATAGGACGTGCTATATCGATTTGATCGGTAAGATTTTATTCGATAAGAAAAAATAGGCTTCTAGAATAAGAATAGAATAAGAAATAAGAATCGTGAATGAGATGGGGTGATCGGCCATTAAGGGGGGTCGCCACTGCGGCGACGAGGGAGTGCAGCGAATTCGCTCAATGGCTT
The DNA here is from genome assembly GCA_030142375.1 of Calameuta pallipes. NCBI lineage: Eukaryota > Metazoa > Arthropoda > Insecta > Hymenoptera > Cephidae > Calameuta > Calameuta pallipes. The sequence continues at coordinate 277,741 of JARQSW010000417.1, forward strand.
CGAAAGGGGGTGGAAATGACGTAAGCCCTGGGTAAATGACGTCACGGTACGGCCGTCATAGAGGAGCCGAGGGTAGAAACCGGGTCAGTGCACAGCTGCGAGACTAACAAAACCCTGTTACCCCGTTACATTATATATATACATATATATAAGGTGGAGTCGAGTTTCGCAAACGACGTAAGGACGACGAAGCGCTCCTGCGCATGCGCACAATTTTCATTATAATTTTTACGTAAATCGGCACGAATTGCGAGTAAATTGAGTTCCTGCGAAATATCAAGATGGCGGCTCCAATATTCTCCAACCGGTTATAAACCCCCTCGTGTCTCTTACGGACGGCTCGAAAATGTCAATACCGTGTAAATAGAATCGAACACCCAAACCCGTTTGTCAATCAAATTGAAATTGAAGTAGGTATCATACGAGTAAAAATTTTTTTTTCCGTCGCACCCTCCGTCAACCTCTACTCGCTTTTGGCTCGTTACAATTATTATTATCAGCAGCGAACTCCAAAAATTCCCACAAAAATAATGAATTAATTTTCATCAAAGCTTCTCGAACAATCCAGCCCCCACCCCCCCGTCCCATTAATTTCATCAGCTCTTCGAACCAAAGGGACTGTTATCAAACTACGCGCCTGTTACGTATGAGCGCTCGCGAACGATAAGGGTTCGTTATTTTTCGTAAATTCCACCCCCCCCCCACCCTTTCGACGACACAACAAGTATCAGCGTAACAGTGCGTTTAATGAAAACATATCGCCGTGGCATTGTGAAACGGTACTTAAGGGAGAAACATCCCTTGAGCTAAGGGGGTTGATTGAGACGTGGGAGGCAGGAAGGTGCGCGCAGTGTCAACAATTTAAGCGCTAAGAATAGATCGGACTTGAGTGTCCTTGTAGTGAATGAGGGATAGACGATGAGGGGCGGGGGGGGGGTGTTCATCAGGACTATCAGGACTATGGCGACTATAAGGACTATATGGGAAAAACCGGTTCGAGGTGCGGAGGTGGCTTCAATTAAAGCTCTTATAAAGAGATCCCACACCCTCTTCAAATATAATAAGCTTTCTCGGCAAACCACTGCCCCCCTCCTCCCTTGTCGTAGTCAACATCCCTCCCCTACATCCCTCTGCTATTATTTTCCCAAGGTGTATGTACACTGGTTGTATCATTATTGTACAGGTCTTTTCATTCGAGGCTTAGTACACTGACTACCCACAGCTTCACTGCCGTCTATAAAAATCTCACCCCTGACGTATAAAAATAGGTAGACCAATATCGATGCAATACGTGTATCAAACGTTAAGAACTATAATAACCTGGTTGGAAGAGAGAAAAAATTTTTTTTTTTTCAATTACCTACCTGGTCGACCCTGGTTTTTTTTTTTTTAATAGCCTTCGCTAAATTCACCTATGAATTTTCATATCATCTACACCCATTTGCACTACGGTCTAGAGGCAGATGCTTGTACGCATTCTGGAGGTACGATAAATTCGCACGCACTGAGAATAGCAGAAACTGCATAGTCTACGTCACGGTGACGTCACGTTGATTTTATAAGACGCGAGATCGAGAATTTGCGAAGCGTCCGTTTACGGGAGGAGCGAAGAGCAAAGAGGAGGAAAAGTAATTTCTAAGTGGCGCCTACCGTGAAAATTCCTGCGGGAATACACATAAACAGGAAAGCATCAAACTCTTGGCGATATTTCATCGAGCGAAACTACTCAATTATGCGAGCCGCCAGGCCCATAGTTCGGACGTTCCGAGAGCAGAGCGCCGAATAAATTACGCTTTATGTGGCATAAGACTGCGCGAGACCGTCGTTGGTAACTTGAATATATGACGCGAACGAGAGAAAGAGAGAGAGAGAAAGAGAACGAGATGAGAATTCACGATAAAAGAGGAATCGGGCGTGTGTGAGTAAAAAAAAGAAAAAAAGAAAAAAGAAAGAAAGAAAAAAGTGAAATTGGCCATAGCAGATTTTTCGCCTCCGTGAGATATCGAGTATTCTTCGAATGCGCCAATAAACATGTCCGACAGCGCGCGTAAAATTTTTACGGCAGTTTTCCGAACTATACTTCTCGATCTTCAGCGTCACTAAAGTCGTCGAAGAAGATACCGGAGAACGACGAAGAAGTCATGGACGAAAAAAAAAGAACAAACAAGAAGATGACCAAGGGAACCGGTACGATACCAAGAGCAGCCATTCATACCGAATACGTATATACATAGGTATAGTAGTTCCGTTAGTTCGTATATCTATTCAACAAGTACGGGTGGAATAGGCAAAAGCTAGAAAAGAAGAAATAGATTAAATAGACAATTTGGCACGATCCGACGTCGAAGATCAAACGTAGCCTTGAACGTGAGGATCCGTAGCCAAAAATTTATAGACATCAATTTTATCGAGTCTGTGTTAACCAAGTATTTATACCGCATCAATTTGTTCTAGACTGTACTTGTATATATATATATATATATGTATATATATCCATGCATATATCTATACACGTACACGAAACCGCACCGTGTTGTATCTCCGTCTAACACAAACGCAAAGCTCAGTGACGTCATTCTGCGGATGCAGCCCAGATGAGACTCGGGTGCAGCGACCTCGCGCGACCACTACGAGACTACTGGTGCCGGTAGATGTGACGTCACAAGCAAATACTCTCCCGGTTGCCATGGAGACGATGACGTCACCGTCGTATAACTAGTCGAGCGAATAAAGTGGGGCGCGAAGAGGCTTTACGTACAAATGAGCAATAAGGGAGAGTCACCATGGGGATGGTAATCGGGATTTTCGAAACTGACCTCTGACCCCTTGTCCAACAGTCGGCTCAGTTCGGGAGTCGGCCTAGATATTCTGAATTCGCAATGGCGCCGAAAGTGGAGACAAGGGACCAGGGGTCAATTCGAGCATCCATTTCGCAATGAGAAGACGTGTCTTCTCATCCGCGGAATAAATATGGGATGTTGAGTTTTTATGCAATAAAAAAAATAAAACGAATAGACTGGACTGGGAGCCGGAAATGACCGTTTCGCCCTTTTCGCATGATCGAAAGGCGAGGGGAGGGGAAAGGGGTGTGCAGGCGTGTATTTGCCCCTTTCGATGAGGTGGTAAATACCAAAACTAGAAAAAAAAAAGAAATGGGTGCACTAAACCTTTTCGAAACGTAGTGGTCCACCCTTTGTCCTTTTGGCGAAAGGTCAACTTTCTTACCGCCCTTAGGAAAGCCTGCTGGGACATCCGGGGGTGTTGTGGCCGGTTGGGCTGACAAAAACGTCGGACTAATAAACGAGATTGCTACTGACACTTGATGACTCTGATAAGTGGAGATCCAAGGGACTTGCTGGTTAATTCGGTGGTTTGGTCATCCGTGGGACGTGCATTGTGCATCCATCGGACGTCCGTTGCACATCACGTACGTGTAGAATTTCTCCTATTGTTAGCGACGTACGGCAGACATAGATTAATAATGCACGATGGTCGGCTCTTCATTTCTCTACTTCTCTGATACCTAACCTAACCTAACACTGACGACCCTTAACTCTCTTATCAAAAAAACATCGAACGCCCCAAGAGCTTGGCGAATAAAAAGAAGCTTTGCATTTCGCACTGTGCAACTACCGTCAGTACGTGTACTTGGCACTTTCGTACCAAGTGCACTTAACGAAGTAACAAAGTGAAAATTCAGAGGCCATATAAAAGTAGATACTTTTAAAAGCATCACCGCTATTCACGTATCCAAGTATTACATACGTGCTTGTACCGTAAAATGTCATCTTATAATATTCAGCAGTAAAATCTCTGGGTAAATATTAAAGTACATGCCATGCTAAGTCTTTTTATAGCTTCTTGTATGTTGACATTTTTAACGGCTGTTACTTCTTAATAATATTCCGAACAGTATATGTATACACAGGTGGATGCAAGCTAGTTTATATATATATATATATACACTTCATTTATGCAGCATCACCTCGCGACCTCATTTTAAGAGCACGGTCGTAATTTGAGAAACCAAAAAGTATCCTCGACGCAGCAATTTGCGTTGTTTCCATGACGCGAATTTTCAGTGTGGCTCGAGGGGTTGTGAAAAACGAAAACAACATCCCTTGTACTAACTAGTCAAAAAAAAGGATGGGGGATAGTTTCTTCTAATTGCTCAAAAAATACAGTCGTGTGAACTCTGACTTCGACGCAAGGGAATTTCCAATTGGCGACAAAAAAGAAATCGAAGCTTCGTCTCGTCCGTGAAGCGTCACGTGCTCGTCAGCCATTGTGGAGTCGCATAAAGACCTTAAACGCCATGATATCTACTCGCAAAATTTATAAGGGATGATCCAGTTAACCATCCCCTTTGCTATACCTGTACTCAAGCTCATCCAACTACCCTAGCTGGGTGCCAATTTGCGACCATGACTTTGGTTCCGACTTGAGGACCATCCCTATCGGTTACGATATGGACCCAAGCTGTTTCTATGTGTAGCCAATCTGCATCCCTGACTGCGTTACGTCCTCGCTCTACATTTCGATTCTTCGTCACACCCATCCATAGCAGCGTATTCCAATGCGTCAGAGATGACGTCACGTAGCTAGGCAACCGCACCCTTCGGGTTCGCCAGACCCCCCTTGCAAGTCTACCCAAACCCCCTTTTATCCTCCTTTGACTAACCCCCTAAGAAAAATTTCTTCGACAATCTTATCGCTCGGAGTCGAGTGATAATTTTATTTCAAGTGACGATTACACCTCGAGTCAGCGAGATCAAACGGTTAATCAATATACAGGCAAGCAACCCTTATTTCATTGATCTTATTGATAGCTTTAATTTTTTTTTAACACCCTCAAAGAGCCCACGTTTATTTGATCGAAGGAACCCGCTGACTAAGGATCGAGCAAAGAGTCATTTCCACGTAGGTATAAAGTTCCGAGGGGTTGGTAAATATGAATTTCGAGATGATTATTTCAAACGTGCAGACACCCCCCCCTGCCTCATTTAAAGGGGTTGCTTGTTGTTAGTCAAAAGTGTCGCGTATCCCAGCGGCTAAGTATAGCCGGCTATTTATCGTGCAACCCTATATACGGTGTCTCATTTGCTTCGGTATCGTCCCGGTCATTATCTCCTTGTCGGAATAAGGGTGAAATAAAAAAAGAGTTACCTCCCCCCCTCTACCCTGTCATCTCCAAGCACGAAGCGAAGACCCTTAATTCCAACTCATCTCATCCCCAAAGTGATCGTCCCTAATAACAATTATACCTGAGAATCTTTCGTTTGGATGTCAAGATCCATCACAAAAACCACCCTTATCCGTCGGCCAAGTCAAAAAGCCATCGAGCATAGATCAGCGCGTGTTTCACATAAAGAAATAATTGGTAAAGAGAACAACCCCCCCCTCCCGCCCCCCCCTGCGACGCTCCGTCTCCCGCCCGCTGCTTCCGTCATCCAATATATTTCGCAGGGTAAACAACCCTTGCTCAAGAAAATTGATCTGCCTCGTCATTACCAATCTTCGTAAATTATTAATATTTCGTTAGTCAAGGCCCATAGCCGAGAGCAAAGACCCATTGTCATCGCGAAAGGAAAGCTTCCGCCATTTTGCATCCCCGCGTCCGTTCTAAGGGAGAAAGTAACGACAAGGCGCCAACCACAGCCAAATCCAATCTCTTACGCTCGAGCGAGGCTCCTGGGTAATATCAATCCCGAGCAGACGTCATCATCCAGACTTTGGTAACAATCTCGATAACAATAGCAGCTCGCCGAGCTTACGCGTCCCCGACAAGAGCTTTAATCGATCGGATCTCAAATGAGACGTTCGAGCACGTAAATAAATGCAGACATAATGTATATACGTATCTATACAATATACATACACACACGCAAAATAAACCATCAGCTCCCCCACACCAATAAAGCCAAATCAAAGCTTGTCTATGAGATAATTAAAGATACAAATAAAAAGCATCTAGATGAAACACCCCATCCCCCTCGTGGAATCTCAAAAGAAAAAAAAAAAACCAATCCAGCCCCTCCCCCTCACACTACACTTCAGCACGGGTCAGCCTGTACGACGGCAGCTTCAAACAAGAAGCATACTCCTCGCTGCTCTCGCCGTTGCCCCCACGCCGAATAAGCTCTACTCTTTGATGTCGAACATGGCGAAAAACTTAACGTCTAAATATTTATCCCAGCCACTTCTTCCCTCCCTGACTCGCTGGTCAGGACTCCGGAAGAAACTTCTTCAAAGTGTCGCCCTCGCCACTTCAACGTGCCCTTTAATCCCGATCCCTGACTAAATTGTCATATCCATCTATATATACGCGCATAACTAAACTACTGCATATTCGTTAAAAAAAAAAAACAATTCCTAAATATAACAACAATAATATTTCACGTAAATTCCCCCCAAGACACCAGGAAACGCAATCCGCAACGACGTGTCCTGCAATTTTCGAATAAGCATGCCGAAGTAGATTACAAGGGACGTCGTGAAAATGGCGGATGAAACGACCAACCGGTACAGTGTAAAGTGTATAGGGGCACTGGAAGGGCGGGGGGAGGGGGGAGGGGGAGGGGTCGCGTCCCTAGAAATGGAAGTAAAAATTTCAGTGCCCCTCGTGACATTGTGGTTATTACGAGGAAGCCATGAAACTCGTGGATGGTGAGAGGGGGTTAGGGGCGGTAAGGGGCGGTAAGGGGGGAGGCGGTACCCCTCTCCAGACGTAAACTCCGTGTCGAGGATCGTCGGAAAGAGGGTAACGATGTATACTCTGCTTCCTCGACGTCTTTGACGTCACAGTCGTTAATGTCCCTCCTCCTGCCCTCCATCAACTTACCGCCGCTATCGTCTATAACTTCACTATAACAACATCTTCTCCCTTATTCCAACCTCTCCCCTCTATAGCCAAGCGTCTCGTAACCTTTACTCTGCCTACTTCAACGGCCTCGGCCGCATCCATTTTCGGGTTTCGACCTTCTGTATCTTTTTCTTTTTTTTCTTCTTCTTCTTCTTCTCTTCCTCGTTCTAATCAGCTATTCCGGTGGCTATCGAAATTGTGGCTTTCGGAGAGGCAATTAATTACCTGCTACGTATTCGTATCAATTTGTTTGGCATAATCGTCATTATGATTATGGTCTTTGGCTTGATATTGTATAGCCGCCTTTATGATATGACTGTAGTATGTATATTAAGGGTAATGTTATATGGTCATATGACGTATTTCGTATTTATATGTATATATGTATATAGCAAGAGTTCTGGCCATGTAACGGGTGTCGTATGGTTTTGGTACTTTTTGAAGTTATTGAGGTTATGGGTCATACGGTGGAGAGAGGTAACGGTTTTTTTTTTGAGTTTTGGGAAAAACTGTAGACTTTTTTTGAGAATCAAGCAAGTTCGAGGATTCTAGTCGATTAAGGTTTTAATACTTACTCCATCAGGATGATACTTGGGGATTCCTCCGGGGGTGGTAGCAGTTCCGCAGAATTCCGAGAGTACGTCTTGCAGCTTCCGCGTCGAGTCTGTGGACCGAGAAAGATACAAAATTATGGAGATTCCAAAAAGACCAAACGGATAAAATGGTCGTGAGTCAAAAGTATATAGGAGTCGGTCGATCGAAGATTCCCGAAGGTTCGCGAAGATTTTGATGAAAGCGGAATTCAGGATCCCGAAGGCGGCCATTAAGGTCAACAAGAAATCCTCGTGTTCCTCGAGTCTCTACGTAATATCCGTACTTCCGTTTATCTTCTGAAAATGACATATCAGCCTTTTTTTATCGTCCCGAAAGAGCATCCCCCCACCCGGTCAACATTATATATCACCATTGAATCTTTATACCTAAAGAATATATCATTGAAAAAAGAAAAAGTGTTAGCAGTAACCATAGCGACGGAAAGATCGAATGAATTGAATGGTTGTTTGCAGAGGAAACAACAGCGATAAATTGGCTAATAATAGGAGACCATTGGCCTAATCTGCTGGTTGACGTCATAATGCAGTTACCGGGCGGCGATATTTTTGGCTCTGTACTATTTCCAGTCTGATTGACGGAGACGACGATGGATCGTCGATCCACGAAATTATTAACAGCCGCGACGTGACGCGAGTCCCGATAAACTGCCGTGGTGTTGCACGTTTCGCACGTTTTGGCAAAATGGCGATATCGGGCCGTCAGCTGGGAACGACGGTAAATACGAACCCCGTAAATATGATCAGACAATATCGAAAGTTTTTGGTATTTGCGTTTGATGCGTGATTGGTCGTTGATTAAGAAAAAAAAAAAAAGAAAAAAAGTTAAAAGATACGAAAACAAAAAATCAAAATAACAAGAAAACAATGTAATTCGTAGTCGCTCGATAGAATTTACTGTATAAACTGGCAAGTACAGATGTATACGAATGTATATCGATACTCGCGAATTGGATTGTAAATTCTCCCAGGAATTCATGGTTAAGAGGATTTGGCAATTCCGATGGAATTTACTGTGTCCGATTTTGGAAATTCTCCATTCGCCATGGCAAACCCGTCCTAAGCTGCTGGTTGCACCACGGTACGACCACTGTGCGAAATTGCACTGTGTAATGCAATTGCGTTCAATTGGCTCCACGTGCGCAGCTGGACAATTATAATGCGTGCCATTTGGTCGAATCGAAATGTTAATTACGAAACACGGTTTGGGAACGTTGACGAATTCGACCGTGATAATCGACTGGTCGGTCGTAGGAGATGATAAAGGGCGGTAAATCTTTGATATTTGAAATTCAAATCTTGAATGGTTGTCAAAAACAAGTCACTCTGTAATTAATTTTACGGATATGTAGATACAGGTGAATGTTTTCTATAGAGAATTCGCGATTTGAATTTACAAGGGCAAGATATATTAAGATTTCCAAAAAAGAAAAATTGGCAAATATTATACGCGAAAAGAAATACAGATCCCAATGATAGTTTTACGAAGTTTTCATTCCTGCCGAAATTCGAATCCGATCGCTTTGGGAATTTTCGTAAAATATCGACTTTTCAAACAATATATTTATGCATGTATTCCTATCGTCTTGTTGATTGGTTGTGTCGAAATGGAAATATTCTATACGGGGTCTTATGTGTAAAATTTCGAGAATTTTTCAATTCAGGAGTCCTCTCTTTACGGATTTCAGTACAAACAAGTCCCCTGATTATTCATGCGAATTTCAACGTTTCACTATACACACTGTATAAACAGTATGGACTGTACTTACAGGCTGCCAAATCCTGGAGCTGCTGAAACTCCCCAGGTGAAAGCTTATCCCAGTGAAGGGTCATGCTTCTTTACGTGTCTGGGGAATCCTGGAGACGAAACCCAGCTGCTCAGTGCAGCTTTGCCTTCGTCACCTAGAAAGGAGACCAAAATGAAAAAAAAAGGTTAAGAATTGGATTAAACAAAAAATTTTAAAAAATATATCTACTCATTAAGAAAAAAGCACGTACGTACTGTAGTTGATGGCAAAGTCAATTATTTATTAACAAGGGTGCTACAGGCAGAATTGAAAAGGTCAAGTAAACGAGAGAAAAAAATTATCGTGAAAACTCTTCGATTCGTGCTCTTACATAATTCATGGATCGTGAAAATATATGCGCCGCCACTCGTGAGTACGATGCACGTTTTTTAAAAATTATTTTTACTATTCACATAATTGATACTAATTAATTACTTGCGCATAATTAACGTATAAACAATTGACTGGTACGATAGTTTATCGTCTGCAAAATCGCTCTCATTTGTAAATTAATTAATTACTGATAGTCTATATATGTATATACCATTATGCACTCTGATACGAATGCATTTGTCGTAAATCATGGTAATTAGTTAACCACTAATTAACACCTTCGCCCATTGAACAGTTGATTATCGCAGAAACTGCAGGTGTTGTCAACTAAGCAGATATGCGTTATCGTACCGCAAGTGCCTGGCAGACGTAAAATTATAAGGCAGATGAAATTTTTTATTTTTTATTTAATATGACCGATTTAAATTAATAATAATAAAATTTCAAAATGCGCTTGTTGCAATTAAAAAAAATTATTGCGTACACGAGCGATATGGCAATTCCATAAATACTATTAGTGTTAATGTTTAATTAGTCTCATTGTCTCATTAAACTTTGAGAATTTTCGATACTAGTTAGACCTCAATATATAGGTATACATGCAGTTGAAAAAGTTCAAGGCCGGAACATTACCGGGGCTTAATCAGCAACTTCGATAAAATCGTAATACGACATGGCGCTTAATTCAAGCTTAAAAAAAAAAATTACCGCCATTAAGTCCGAAGCGATACGACGATAAAAAAATATTAACGAGATAATGATTTTCGATGAAATAAAAAATTCCAATATTTACTAATATTTATGCAAATAACTTATTTATCGTTAGTACTAATGATCGATGATATATCAGATCACCGTCCTTGCGTTGAATCGCTTCAGTCCACTGTGAGAATCTAAACGGTATGAGTTAACGAGACGATTATTGGAAAAAAATCTGTTTGAAAATTGTTTTTGGAAAATAAATAACCCGCGCGTATAAATACCAGTCCGTGTCTTGTACGACATAGTCTCACTAGACGTAACTGAGAAGAATTTTCAATGAAAATTTTTTTCACATTTTTTTGAAAATGTTTGAGAATAATTTGAAAAAAATATTATCAGTCATACTTTGGCTAATTTTCATTGAGCGCGTGTATTCTTACGAATCGGACGCTCGTAGTCCGTTATCAAAAATCGTGAGTAATTTTGAAAATTCAGAAAACGACATGGATCGATTGTCCGAATGTCTTGATCGAGTGATAACAGTTTCATCGCCTAAGAATATCGATGTGTTTTGGCAGTATGAGATTTTAGCACAGCGCGAGCTTCTCGAAAAATTTTGCAAAAGATCGAAATACGATCTGAGCTTGTACCAATACCGAGTATCAAAAAATCAAACTTTTCATCAAGACGGAACATTATCAGAATCTATAATTATCATGGACGATCCCGAATTTTATCAAGATATTAAATATATTTTGAATCTTAAAAATATCGATCGAAAAAGGAATATCGTGATATGCATAACCTCCACTTCGTGGACCGAAGAGACTCTGCTAAAGCTGTCTCGGTATCTCTGGGAATTTAAGGTCTACCAAAAAAATTTTTTTTAATCGAATAAAAATCCAACAATAATAAATCTACCAAAATAATATTTTTCACAGGTCGCGAATGCAATTTTTCTTATAAAATTCAAGACCACAATTCGTATTTATACCTACTGGCCCGTTACGCCCGATAACTGCAACCCAACGAGTGTCCACCTGGCGGTGAAAGACTGTACTAAGCAAACTTTTACACTGTCGGACATTTTCACGAGAAAGATGCGCGACATGTCAAAATGTCCCATAAAGGCGTCCACCGTAAGCATAGGAAGATCGGTAACGGTTTACACAGAGAATGGCACGAGGAAGGCGAGTATATATCGAGTTTCCATAGTTATCCCAGACATTCTTATAATAACGATCTGAATCCCAGTTGACACGTTAAACATACAGGTTAGAGGTTTCGAAGGTTATCTTTTCAATACGCTCGCCGAAGCCATGAACTTCACCCCGGTTATTTTGACGCCGCCAACTGTGCTATGGGGCGACGAATTGCGCAATGGTTCTTGGACAGGTATTCATGGAAATATAAAAAACGGAATAGCCGACGTCGGTTTCTGTCAGATATTGCCAATGGCGAACAGATTGCATTTCGAAGAATATTCCGTGCCGATAACGACAGACACCTACATATGGTTATTACCGGAAGTCTCGCCAATAAATTGGAACAAACTTTTGGTACCGTTCACGATGAACGTTTGGATTTATCTCGGCGTCGCCACGTTAGTAGTCACCGTATTCGTCTATTGCAGCGCGAAATACAGGTTAGTCCGAGAGATAATATTTTTCACCGTCCAATATGGCCGAATCGTTTAAAAATTACTACCTTTACTTTTTGTCCACAGCAACGTGCAACCGAATCTTTTGTTTGTCTGGGGATATTTCTTCGGTCAGGACATCGGGAGGGATTATGAGAAAAAAGGAATGATCATTCCACATGGAATGTGGCTCGTGTTCACCTTCTTCATTAGTAATGCTTATCTGGCGAGTCTGACAAATTCACTGACCTTCGTGCTACCGGCAGCGAACGTGGAAACAGTCAAAGAACTTTTGGAAAATGGCATTCCCTTCGGGGGTGCTAGCACCCTTAGGAATTTCTACAAGAACTTCGAGGATCCTGACGACTACGAGATTTACAGTAGATACAAAAGCGTCCAATTGTCCGAGTAAATATTATTTATAATATTTTATATTGATATTAATTACAATAGTAATGGCCGCTGATTACATGCACGTGACTGCTTCTCATTCGTCTTATAGATTAATTCCAACTTTCTGGTGTATCGCTAATCGGAGTTTGAACTTTGCCACTCCGTTGTCAAAAAGGGCTGCGATTGTTTACAAGAAAACGGGACATTTTCACATAATGAACGAACGCGTTTTGTATTATCACAATACGTTTGCGTTTCCAAGAGGATCACCCTATATCGAAGAATTCAATTTGCAGGTACTTCGTTATGATGTATTTTCATTATTGCTTCTCGTAAAGTCAAACTAATATTTCGGGGAGTCCCCGGTCTTTGTCTTTTGTAGATAGAGAGAATCAAGAGCGGTGGATTTATTGAATTGTGGTTAAGCAGAAACATAACGGGACTTGTATCGAACCCAAGTTCATCGCAACAGCCATTAAAGTTGATTCACATGTCCAGTATCTTTACCATGTGGAGTATAGGTCTGATATTGTCAATTATAATATTCATATTGGAGATTCTCTCTCAGGCTGACAAATAGTACATTTTTGTATATATACAACATTTTTTTTTTACAAAAACCAATTTTTTCTCTCAATTTCATTAATTTAACTACAGCATTATCTGATCTTTTACGAGGTTTTTCTGTCAATAAAAATATAATGGTACGTATATGTATGTGCGTAGAGTATATGCATAATAGTGCGAGAGAAATTTTGCGCAAAATCAAAATTTGTTACGTAAAAAAGAGAAAGGGACACGGAAAAGCCAGCACGTGCGCAGGAATTTCATTACTATGCAGAAAGAATTGCGGTTACAGTTCTACTGTATGCACAGTAGCCACCTGGATACATCCAATGAATTTGACATTCGCCAAGAAAAGAAATCAAGATAACTAGTCGAGTGGCGTTATTTGGGACGTACTTGAATTGCAAACTTAGACGAGTATAGAAAGTTTCACGGAATCAGTTGATTGGAACAAAAAAAATCAGGTGGATCAAAGAGAGAAAATTTTCTAAATTAAATCTCGCGTTATTACTGAAATGAAATTAAAGAAATAATCGTATTTATTAACTAAAGTTCGATTTATATCTCTTGCAGCGATTTTGTGTACTTCGTTTCGAAAAGCGACTAGAATCATTTCTAGATCTACGATAATCAGAAAATTCAATGGTATTCAAGCTCTTGGTATTATTGCGGAAACGGACGATATGATAGAACCTGGAAGGCTTCTTTAATTTCTCGCAGGCTGAACTCTGATTATCGCGATACGCGATTCTATAGTAAAACTGTGGGAAATCGAATAAATGTAGAAACAATTATCAAGCTTATCAGAGGTCTGATCTATAACAGATTTTTGTTAAAGGATGAAGAGGGTTCGTTAATCGCAGAACCTAATAAAATTTGTTAGTACGACTCTGCGTCGTACCAAAGTGGACAAAGTGGTTGGTCTGATGAAAAATTCAAAATATTGAAAAAAACCATTATGAGTCGTAAAATAAAACCGTACTGATTACGATAACGGTGCTGGGTGTCTTTTTGGAATTATGAAAATGTCAAAAAATCGAATCAACGGGATCCGAAAGTACTGAAGAAAAATTATTGCGAAGCTTTTTGATCCAAGGGGAACATATGTATTATATTTTTGAAAACAAGTGTATAGTGCGAGTGAGTACGACGAGTTCGTTCAAAATTCCCGCCGTTTTGTGGCAGTGGCAATTTATCGATCAACGAATTCTAATGAGAAAATATCTAAAAATGATACCTTACGATATCCGCATTCATGATTTTCAATTAGCTCAAACGCGAATTTTCAATTACGCGAATCTGTTTAATTATATAACATTCCTTGACGACGTTCATTTACTCGGCGAAATACGTCAGATTTTCGATAACGTGAATATCAATATTAAAGGCAAGTCGTCATATGTCTATTGTCTCTGAAATGGAAGAACACCGAACTCCTGACGGTATCAAAAATACCTGTGGAAATTGAAGGTAACGTATATTCCAAAAATATCTCAAATAATTTTCAGCTAAAAAAAAACGATACCATGGAAATTTATTCCTACTGGCCAGTGAAACAAGTGAAATGTGCACCGACAAGCGTGAAGTCAGTCACTGATCCAGGATTGCAACAAGCAAAAATTGGCCTCTAATAATATTTTCGTGCATAAAATGAAAAACATGCAACGGTGTCCCATAAGACCGTCGACCCTAAGTGTCGGCAGCGCCGTAAAAGTTTATATGGATAACAACGTGAAAAAAGTGAGGTAAAAAAAGTTACGCAATCGACTAAAACATTTCTAATGATTGTAACACACAATTTATTCACGTAAAAAAAAAAAAAAAAAATGTGAGGGGATACGAGGGTGACATTTTCAATGCCCTATCTCAGCTCATGAACTTCACCCCCGTAATAATACCACCGCCGGCGGCTCTACGGGGCAAAGAATTGCCAACTGGTAGCTGGACAGATATTCACAGTGATATTAAAACCGGAAGAACCAACGTTGGATTCGGCCAAACGTTCGTACTTCGAGAAATTGTCGCTGCCATTTGCAACTGACACATGCGTCTGGATATTAAAAAACCCATTGCCAATAAATTGGAGCAAACTTTAAAACCCTTATAAAATAGACATATAATTTGGAACTTTTGATGACCACCATAGTTATTTCGTGTTACACCCTGTGCGACTGTATCTCTACAGGTAATAATTCCAACTAATGTATAACCCAACCTAACCTCTCAGACGCTCTAAATATTTTAATCGCCCTTAAAATCCAAAGCAAAACCACCATAAGGATACTTGAGTTATGGAGCATATTTTCTTCGGTCAATCCGTCAAGCACAATTATACAAAAACCGGTATGAAAATTTTCACAATAACGTGAATCATCTTTTACTTAATCGTAACCAACGCCTCCCTCGGCATTCTAGTAAGTTTTCTAACGGTCTTCGTCACGCCTACGAAGCCAGAGACAACGAAGGATTTGCTGAAACAAAAAATACCGTTCGCGGCGTGGAAACCTTGGGTAATTTGTAAAATTCCGAGGATCCAGGTGACTACGAGGTGTACAAGAATTTCCAGAATATCGAATTGTCCAAGTACGTGAAAAAATTCGTATCTAAAACTCGGTATCTCAACCTAACCTATAAATGACAGTACAGCGTCAAAACAATGATAAAATCTAATGATTTCGTAAATACGTGACAGTAGACTAATTCTTTACTTGATCTCTTTCTAAGGTACGTCCAGATATATTTTCGTGTGATAAATGCCAATATCACGTTCGCAACTCCAGTCTCGGAAACTGCTGCGTTGACATTCAAAGGAAACGATCATTTTTATATACCGGAGGAACCAGTTCTTTATTATCCGACGCCATTCGTCTTCCAGCGAGGATCGGCTTACATAGACGTGTTCAACCGGAAGGTAACCTAGTAGGATCTTGGTCATCGGTCATGCCGACGACAATCTTTCTTCGTCTTTAAAAGAGCTCTCCAAGAAGAAGGGAGAGACGAGAGAGCCATGGCCGGTGTACACGAATAACCTCAAAGCACAAAAAAAAAACAACATAACCTAAACACATTGGCTTTCATCTTTCAGATAGGCGACCTCACGGAAGCAGAATTCGTTCAGTGATGGATCAGTAGAAATCATCCAGGATCTTCTAGGAAGTCCAGTACGTACGTGGAAGCGGCACTTCAATTCTCGCAGATGGCCAGTGTCTTCGTTCTGTGGTTAATTGGCCTCCTGAGTGCCGTAATAACCTTCCTCGTCGAGATAACGTCGAGACGTAACCGAAAGCCAGCCGGTAAATTTGGTAAATTCGTTTCACGAAAATCACATCGTCAACTCGACGTACCAAAGTGAGGTTCCATTTTTTTTATCCAATCCCACAGGATCAATCCTGTATTTAAAATGAGAAACGTTGTTTCCAGAAGAAATAAAAAAAAAAAGCAATTTTCTCCATACAGTTATAGTTCAACCTTCATACGCCAGGGGTTTCACTATGACGTGTCGAAATTCAATCGCTCATCGTTTAGCCAGAAAATTTAATACGTTCTTCAAGGACTTCATCTTGTTCCAAAAGAAGATCAAGCGGATACCTTGGTATCACGTGATGTGAATGAATGAATATTCATAAATCCAAATATAGTCGAGCCTGAAGCGACGTGTGAAGTATTGAGGTATTACAGGACAGCCATTCGGTAGGGTTGCGTTGTAGGAGTCAAGATAAAAAGCCGGCATCATAAGAGATTCTCTGATCTCTTCCCATTTACACCCTGCGGCGAATCAGCTAACGCTGAACGAAAAATTACAATTTTGCGAGTATCGTTTTTTTTTTTTTTTTTAGAATTTCATCATGATTCTAGCGGTATATGTCTGATACGAGACTTCTCGGACACCCTGTATATACGAAAACGGTCTCCGCGTATATGCCAAACGTATATATAAAAGGAGCAGTACCGTTATCGTATGTATATCTACAATATATAATTCGGTATATAACCATACTATGTAATACATAGCTGTATATAGGATACCTAGAGAACTGTCCGAAAAGGGATGCCAGAGATCCCAATGGGATTCTCTTGAACCCAAAGGACTTTCCAAGGTCCATGGGCGTCACGTTTCCCGATAAATCTCGCGCCTCGGTGAAAATGTAAGCAAGCAAACAACGACGACAGCCGCCACTGCAGCTACAGCCGTTGCCACTTTACGGCCCATAAAGACGGAACAGACCAAAACCGACATTTTCCTACGTTCGGCCTTTTTGAGAGTCCGACCGAAATATTCCCGATCAAACTGAGAAAATACCTGACCAGAAGATTTCGAGGGGTTCGAATATTTGGATCTTTTAAAAAATTCTTTCCACGCTATTTCCTGTGACGACATAACCAATGTGCGTTTACTGTACGGTTATAATGATAACAGCTATAGGTACTGATAACGATTCGTAAAAAATTGTCTTGCGACAGTCTATTCGATAATTTTTGTGAAAGTCCGTAACAAAATGGCCGAACTGTCGTTTATGGTGAGAAAAAAAGAAAATGGTTGATGAGCGCGATTAACGTGACTTTCAGAACTGCGTTGCTACTGAAGTAGTATATTGGGGAATAATAGTAATAAAAGATATTAATTAATCTGCTTGTTAAACGGGTGCGTCATTATACTATAATGAAAATCAGATTAAACCGACGATACGTTTAATCGTTTCGCGACTTCGTTTATGCGATCGGATCAGCCATTGGAAAATCGCCACGAGTCTGTCCGCTTATCGAAATAGCTGTCAAAATATTTAAATGTATCGCGTCGCTCTTCGTCCCGTGTCTCGAATAAACTCGGCTCTCCTGGAGACTTTGGCAAAACGTCGAGACGGTTATTTATTTACGAAACGACGCGAAACCAATTTACAGTCCTTTTGGAATTCTCCCACGGGCCACGAAAACCCATCTGAATTTTACCCGAGAAGATCTAACCTCCCAACGTTGACTAATTACGAATTGCCACGACGATGAATAACGATGCGGGATCTTTACTTGAAAATCACTCAAAATCATTAAACGTACGCACACGCGTCTTGAGAAATGGCAAATGTAATTTTTTACTTTATTATCTCTTATCGCGGTCCAGTTAATGTTTCATAGATATGAAAGACGCGCGCTCTGAGGTTATTCGTTAAATTAAAAAAACGGGAGGCAACTTTTTGCACGAAAATTAAAGCCATGGTATAATAATTGACTCGAGCAATAGTTTAGTCATACGTTGATGTTCTCAAAGAAATATTTTTAAAAGCTCGAAAATCCAGAATGCTCGTCGAGCTAAAAAGGAATGAACATTTTTTTCCTTTTGCGTATGAGGGAGAGAGAGAGAAAGTTTGTAAATGAAAAAGACAGAGCTAGAGAGAACACACAATGGCTGCACCTTGGATATGCAATTCGGGTATTAAACTTGTCCTGATTAACTCAACTCCATTATAAACTTTTCCATTCCTGTCTCGTTTAATTTTACTTCACAATACGACCGCAGCGCCACTATAGCTACATGGTGAGATATGTTAGTGTCTCATTTCCGCGGCAATTTTAAAAATATACCTAACAATCCTCACCACCACTGCTACGACTGCACCCATATTATTATATCAGTCAGTATAATCGAAGAAATTTGTAATTAAAGCAAATGCTTACTTCGTATTGGAATACGCAATTATTCCAGGAGAAGCCGGAAAGGTAGCGAACGCCTAGGATGCACATTAGCTGACAATTTAGATAGCGAGAGGAGCGAGGATCGATATTGCAAAAAGGAAAGTCAGAAAAATAAAGGAAAGTAAAAGAGTGCGAAAACGAGCAAGAAAGGATAAAATGAAAAAAAAATAGAGCAAAGTGGACACAGGCAAAAAGAGGTAAGGGAACGAGATCGAAAAAAAAAAGAAATAGAAAAAAGGAAACTTGATTAGCCAATGCACGTAGGAGTGAGTCCTCGTTACGCAACGCATATGAGGCTCGAGGGAAGTGAGTGCGGCAAGAGGAAGAAAAGAGGGAGCGGGTATTTAATTAAAAGTACAGGGTTGGGCCCGTGAATAAAAGTGACAACGCGTTCCTCGATCTCCGCGAAGCTACCGGCTAGACAGAGAAAAAAAAAGCATCCCCCTGGACACACTGGAAAATTCCAGTATACTACATAGCCACCCTGTAGTCGAATAGTATCTACGTGTGAGGAAGAAAGTCGGAAAAAAAAATTCAAAACTAAATTAAACCACCAGCGACCATATAATGAAAAGTCACCCTGAATCCGTATGAGTATACCGTTTGTACCTAGAAGAGCCCACATTCACCCTAGGTCCTGCAAAATCTCACCCCGTAGCGCCGAAGCATTCGAGAGGTGAGAATAAGGAAGCGTTACTGATTACCACTATAAATCTTTCTAGCAGAGTAAAGAGGGGGTAGGAGGTTCAAAGAAGAGAGAGAGAGAGAGAGAAAGAGAGACGCGAATGAAGCAAGAAAAAGGGCGAGGGAGAATCGATGCAAGGTAAATGCGAAGAAGTAGGGTACAAGTAAGCGGGTTTAGCTCGGACAGCAACCGCCTATCTACCTTATCGACAGTTGTGACGATACGATAGGGATCTGCAAATCTTTTATGGTTCCTGGAGCTCGTCCTAGCCACTCGTTACGTCGCGCGATCAAAGACACGTTCAGGGTCGAGAGACGGAGGGCTGGGAGCTTTAAAGGTCCATGGAGGGGTTCGTCGAGTACGGAGGTAGGGATGCTGGATGCTGGGCAGGAATCAATACGTACTAACCGGGTGGAAAACGTTCGCGCGGCCAGCCGTACCGTGGAAGATGACACCTAGCACGGTACAGGGGTGTTTCGCCCGGG
Organism: Calameuta pallipes; assembly: GCA_030142375.1. NCBI lineage: Eukaryota > Metazoa > Arthropoda > Insecta > Hymenoptera > Cephidae > Calameuta > Calameuta pallipes. Next base: position 297,493 of record JARQSW010000417.1, read on the forward strand.
CAAACTCAGTAGCCAAAATCCTTCAAGAGGATCGTACCAGCCTGATGCCTTGGTTAACCCTCTACCCTGTTGGAGGCACGCATGCATCCCATTAGGGTATTACACATGTACACGTGCATGTGGTCTTCCGGAGTAACCAGGACGTACGTACCCGATTAAACAGTGGTAGCTTAATTATTCCTACCGACTTAGAAACTGAGGGTGGTATTGCCATCGTATAATATAAAGAGTGATAATTTAAATCGCGGTTTAAAGCTACGATTCTCTCTCCAATTACAATAACCCATAAGCTCCATGAAAAAAAAAGAAATTTCTATGGATTGAAAAAATAAAAATTTGTTTCGGCGCACAGCAATTCAGCAAGCCACGAGTTTTACACAAGGGACGCTTTTCATTCGAATGCCACAATGGCGTAACTACCCTTTCGGCTTTAATTCCCTTTTTCTACTTTATAATTAATTAGTTCCGTCTTTAAAGCTTTATTACTAGAGCGAATATCCCGAAAAGCGTCCTGGCTTCTTGTTCTTTCTCAAAATCTTGCCACCGTGATCGCGCATTTCTTTGTTCCCTTTTTTACACCTTTCGTTCAAAAATGATGTACGTACGTCTCTGTGACGTAAATTTTTTTTTTTTCCCCTATTAAGTCACCCTACCAAAACCACCTTCTCGCCCCTAGCTCATGAAATACTGCTATACACCACTCGTGCCTTTCTTTTCATTAATTTCTCTCCACCGCGCATCAAGATTCGCAGCGTGAAATTTTCGTAGGGACGCGTCGCGACGACGTCCCGGACCGACGATAAATCGTGTCCGCTCGGCAAAGCCAGACGTCGTTCGCGCTTATAAAACTGACCGTATTAGATTTTGGCGGGCCTTTCGCAAAAAGACTATGGAATCAGTGCAAGAAATTTACGACCGAAGGTAAAACTCTTTAAGGGTTTGCGTAAACGGGACTAGAGGGGGCGCGAGGGGTGCCGTGGAAAAGAAGATAATGGGCGGGTGGGGGTAACTTTTTACGGTAAGAAATTCAAAGGTGTCATCAATGGGGAGGGTATCGTAAAGGACACCCTTAACCTAGGTCCGTCTAGCACTACCTCTAAAATTTCCCACCCCTCCTACCACTTCGACGATGAAGTAATTTTACTACGAAAATGGCGTACCTCATTTCGTCGCGTTACTCCACTGTATTTACGCCGATTGTATAAGTCGGGAAATGGCCCACGTAAAACGACTGAAAACGTACCTACCGGCTGTTTCCAACAGGGGGACCCCGGAAATGACGAGTTGCACAAATCAGAATTAATGACTGCAGACCAAACAAACATCCCTAATTGCCATGCTTAACTGGCACGATACCAAAAGTAATGCGACGATCATTCGCGTCCCTAGAAAACAATTTTCGCGCGAATTATACAGTCGAGGAAAAAATGGCGCGTAGGGTGATATTCCTGAAAGATATAAAATACCAATATATATACACATACATATGTCTTCCAGTCAAAATAATACTATCGGTTGGCGAAACCGGATAGTGATCTCGCTATATATTAAAGGCTAAAACGTTATCCGTGTTGGGGATGAAAATATTTCGCTCAAAGGCAGTTGCCAGTCGCTGAAAGCAAAACAGAGAGGTAAGAGGCTATCGGGTTGGTCGTTACGTTTTTTTCTTCTCTTTTTATTTTCCGTCCACTTTGGGCAAAGCTCGTTTCTTTGAATTTCCCAATCCGCGCCCCTCGACCTCCACGACCCTTTTTTGCCATCCTTTCACTTTTGACTCACTCCACGCACCCGCGAAAAATCACTTCAATCTAAGATAGATAAAAAAAAATTGAATACCCTGCAAGTGAAATATCAGCGAGAGTAGTCAAAAAAAAAAAAAGATAAAAAATACAGAAACACAAATCGCAACCGCCGTAAATCGTTTAAGAAATAATTTTTCCATGATTCAAAAGTTCGGTAAACCGTTGTCCAAGATGAATGCGCCGTGTAAGACGTGTAAAACGGTTGACGATAAATCCGTACGTGGCGCCACCAGTCATACGTCAAAGGCACGTAGTACACGCAGCATGTTTGTCCGTAGAACATACCCAGCTGTCTAGTAGAGCCTTAAATACACGAGGTTCACAGTGTTTAATATATGTGTAGTTCGCAAACAGTCGGATCAAAAGTCGGGCTATTTTCTCATATGGGAAATGTGTGTATACGTGAAGCCTAAGGTAACCGCCCACGGAGACGACGAAGGTCAAACGAAGTCTCTTCTTGCTGCGACAGATTATGAGAAGAAATTTTCCAAAGCATATACACACGGCAATTACGTGCGAAAATTTCACAGAGAAATACGCGACTGAAGAAGCAAGCTCAGTGAAGTTAAAAATATTTATCGAAACGTACAAGAAAGCACCTGACTTCGCAGACAGCATGAAATACATACAAAATTGTGTATGCACAGTGCACGTATTACCGCATCGAAAGAAATTTCACCGTAATTATTCTCGGTGACGTATCTACTTCCCCTCGTGGCATTTATTTCCGGCAACAGAAGGTAAAATAAAAGAAATTTCAACTCGTGTACGAAAACGTTATCTTGAATCTGCTTCATTTTCATGCAACCTCGCGCCGGTGCTTGTTCATTGTGGCGTCCCGCGATAAAAGGTAAGTAGCAAAAGGATTCTGACAATGAGTATAGAAGGGGTGAAAGAAGTTGGATGGGAACGACGAGTGTTGGTAGAAATTCCTCTTTTTTTAGGTTAGACGAAAATACCTCTCGTTACTCTTTTTCTTCCTGCGACTATTGGAATTTTTCCGTCGAGTAGCTCTGCACTTTACGGCGTGAATTTAAGCGCGCGAACGACGGGCCACTTGTCCCAATGAGAAAGGATTTCAATTATTCAAACGAACAACCAACGGCGAATAAAAGTAAGTACTTCGATACGGTAATAAATAATTTAGACCTGCAGACTATATATAATTAATCTCAATAACTCGTAGACCGGTATATAATTAATCTCAACAAAATTCAAAGTCATTACGTCGGATACTCAACCCCACTTTTATACATATAAATAATGACAACCATTGTTCAGCTAACGAATAAAACTCTCAAAGGGAAATAAAAGATGGACGCATCAAGCAAACGGCAGACTGCATATAAGCATCGGATATAAATCCCTATAGGAAGGAACCGTTACTCGATGCTGAAATCTTGTTAACCCAACCTCAAATCGATCCTTCTCTTCTAGCTCAACGTTACTTGGTATCTATCCACCCTCAGCAAGAGCTGACGCCGCCTGGTAGCGGCCTATCGAATTATATCGTTACGCTTCAATTGGCTCAATTTCTGTCACCCAGTACCCCTAAAGCCGTTACACCATCACCTGGGGGATGGACCGAATCCGGATAAGACCGACGAAAATCGTAAACCAACGAATCAGCCTTACCAACCGATATAGCTGGATGTGCCAACTCCTGTTGGACCGAGCCGTCAACCCTTCTGCTCCAAAAATTCGTTCCTCGTGACCCAGGTCAAAGCAGTCTTGCCACATTAGACAAGACGTCATCGCAGAATCACGATATATGGAAAAAGTGATACAGCGATGAGCTATGGAGAATAAATTTTATCGTAACTCAGCGTGAAATAAACAAACAACAAGTATGCGAGTTAATAGTTTACATACGTTGGATAAAGATGCGGTATTTACTATGGCGCCGTCAGCCTCTAGATTAACGTTCGTACACTAATGGTGGATCGTTTATTATCAGCCCTGGGATTACATGGAATTATTACCACTTCCAGCATCGAGTCTCGATAAACAAATTGGAGGATTTATTGGCGCGACCATTGATTTACCGTCGGTCAAATAACGCGATACGTTCGGATATAATTTATACGTTTAAGAAGACCATTTTGCGATTTATATATATACGTAGCCGGGCTGCGTGAAGCATAGAGTCGTGTATATTCATTGGGCTGAAATTTTTCCCTCGTCAAAAAAATTCGGACTACTTCAATCCAGCACGACTAAACCACTTGAAGTTAGCTTCGAACAGAGAGAAGTTGTCTTGCTTCGACTTTCAAGTGGGCTTAAGTTACGAGTGTGTAAAAGCTTCGTGGCGAGCAATCGATTCTAAAGTGTCGGGAAGGTTTAAAGTGGCGATAAAAGTGTCTCCTTAAAAATCTAATCACGACAGTTTTTCCTGGTCTTCATAAGCAGATTAGCTAAGCGTTACAAAATTTCTATAATCGTTCTGTATCAATATATATGTATATGCGCAATTGGATATTCAATATTCTATTGACATATGTACATTCGAACATATGAAGATACAGCGTATATACATATAAGATACAACACAACTCGGAACAAACTGAATTTTGAATTTCATTATATTCTTTTGCAATTTTTAAGTGCAAACGATAGAAGAGAAATAATTTCTTTCGATATGGATTCTCATCGGTAATTCTCAAAACATCCCAAGAGTCAATACGATTTTCTACGATTCGTCGCCGCGGACGAATGAACGTAAGAGTAAAATTGTTAAAAAAATTCTTCATCGTTATATTCTAGTTTGAACGAGTGGCAAATACGAGGATGGATGGATCGTAAAAAGTAACTGGAAATGTTACCAGAACTATCTAGTTACGTTATACAAATATTGCTCCTCGTGGCGTCAGACTTGTCGCGAAAAGTTTTACTCGTGGCCCGATCTAGCGGATTGCATCGTAACAACTGGTAACAGTAAATTGGAACCGATAGGATCGAGACAGACGTGACAGTCGTACCGAAGACCGTAAGTCTAGTCTCCCTTAAGGAAATGACGACGTCTTCGTCGTCAACGCAATTCCACGATCCTAACAAATATAACCTAACATAACATAACCTCCAAGATCTGGTTACGAGCATTGAAGAAAAGCTGAACCACGGTCAACATGTTCAACACTAACGCCTCTTGCGGTAGTGGCCACCTTATCGTCACGCGTTTTTCGCCTAAGTTTCCAGACCTGTATACAAGACCGTGAGCTGAACGAATCGATACCAAACGAAAATCGGATTGATCCTATTCGCTTTGACTGTTTCTAACTGGTGAGTAATCAAACTAACCTAACTTAACCCGTGTCAGTGGCACAAAGTCGTCCCCGGTTCCTTTCATCTAGTATGCTATTTGGAGAGTAGCACTGACAAGGTATTACTGGCGGAACTTTTAAATGATTCAACAATAAGAAGCTGTTCTCGTCCGGAAGTAACTCCTGCGCGTTCCATGCGTTACTGATTAATTGAGAATAACCTGAAAGAAGCCTGACGAATCTCCTCGACGCTGTCATTGTTTGCGGCATTTTATATTTTTATCTGTACAAAATAAATTAAAATCATTCGAAATTTTCTCATGACGCATACGAAAAAAGCGATAATTCACTGTTTAATAATACAAAAGTTTACATTACTTTTTCACACGAATTCGTCGGATCTTCGTGGTCGTTATCAAAGTTCAGAAGCTACACGTGTTACGATACTGCTCGTGACCCGGTGAATTGAGAATAGTGTACGAGGCAGGAATTGAAACGGTTGGCACAGAATCAGCTGATCCTCGTCACACAACTGACCACCTTAGCCAAGTGACACGTGCTTCGTGAACCTGTGACAATTTACGTGGCGTAATCGTCAATGCGTCTTCGTCGACGTGACCGATTCTCGTGCGTTAATAAAGATCGTCGCATGATCGTCGAGGCGTCCTCTTTGACGTCGCCTCGCTCCTGCCAAAACATTGAGATGCATCGGACTCCGTCAGTGAAAAAGAAGTCGATAAATAAGCAGAACCAGACGTCACGATACCTCTTCAAAATAAATCGATCAAGTCTTATTTATCCAATAGAGTAAAGCATCGAGATACACTATGAAACTACGCATAGACATAGGAAAAAATGATCGACTGAAAGAAAAAGATGGCGACCAAGCCCCGTCTCTTACTAATCAGCAACAGTACGAAAGTACCTACAGAGACCGTAGCCAATAGGGAGCATTAGAAAAGGAGACCGATTGGCCGCCACCGCATTTTCACTTTGTTTATTTGAGCGGACACTTTTTTCAAAGGCTCTAAGGTAGGGATCGCGTGGTCCATACTGCATGTCGATGGAGTAAGATTTCGAAATTTGTACGTTAAAACAAAAAATTACGATAAATCTACGAGAAACGCCTTAAATTAAAAAGAAACGTATATCGCGACCGAACCTAAATGCGGAATACGTATGAAACGACCGTTCGGTATGACGGTGCGCGGTATCGGGTTTAGGCGAGTGGCGCCGCGTTGAGAATAGATTTTACGAGGGGACCGCGATGAATTTCGCGAGCGCGACCGATCCCGAAGTGAGTTTTCGTAAAAACAAACCGTAAAAAGCATAAAAGCCACACCTTTCTGCTCTTCGTTAAAATTTCTTCAATCTCCATACTACACTGTCAACCCGTAATAACGATACTCACCTTTTTTCTTTTCTACTTCTCACTCTCTCTCGCTCCATCTTCTACATATCATGGAAAATTAAGAGGAGAAGAAAAAGTGACACCATCCTCCCAGTCCAAGATACCGTCAACAGTATTTGAACGCGTCGACGACGCTATCGTTATAGTATAAACCAACGGAAAGACGCGGGACGACGTCGATGACAGCGTCTTGGCCGCCTCCCGACGTCGCTCATGATTTTCACAGCTGGTCGCATGAAAACCCTTTGAAATCGTATATCAGATAGTCGCGAATCTCGTAGTAGATTCCTGGCTGATTACGCCTATGGTCGTAGACGTGAGAGCGTAAAGTGAATTTGGCATCGCGGACTCATTGCCACTTGATTTTACGAGTGTCCGTTCGAGCCTCCCATCGCTGTCATATATCCTGTCATCCTTTGTGTAATCCACAACCTGTCAGGGAGGTCCTATAATAAATTTCAGAATGACACAGCAGCGGAGTTTCCATGCGACTGCAGCCGTCATGACGACGCACTTCAACGTAACCAAACGCGCACTAAACCCTGACACTTGGCAGATTGACAGTGACGCCAAGTTCCCGAAGGCGTCAATGACAGTTTCACGAACACTCTCGGCGCTTTCTATACCCTCGCAAAGCTATCGGATTCTACTTGGAGTCACAGAGTCGCCGCGATGTAAACTCCCCATTTTCTTCGAGAGACCCAAACTCAGCTGTTCGCGAAAGCTGCTTCTGGTTATAATTCCAACCCGACCGAGCGGATCAAAGTAACGCGGTTGCAGGCGTACCACCTGTAATTTTCTCTAGGCAAACTTCTGGTCCCGTAACACGAGACTCGGTGCACACGGAACACTGAATCTAGATAAAGGACCAGCGTGGTATAGGTAATGGGTCTACCGGATAATTGTTTCCCGCTTGCATAATGGCTGATCCGATCTCCAGGGACGGAACTGGAACAGAGTTTCTCTATTGTCTTAAGGATTTTTCAGCGTCCTATTCTTCCGAACTAGAATCTCCCGAGATCTCTAGTTCCTATTATGCATACACACACATATATACAGATATATATATAGTGTACATGGAATTCTGGTGAGTTTCCCTTGAAAGCGTGGAATAGTCAAAATAAATTATGCAATTGTTATTGGCTCCTGGGTCCGCGTAAGCAGTCCATACGGACGTAGGCGCGTATAGACCTGAAAGGGAGCGAGAGAAAGGGAACGGAGAAAGAGAGGAAGCAAAGTGAAGAGAAACGAGAGAAAACGGCGTGGCCCGTTATTCTGGGCTCTTGCGTTACCATGACTACGTATCCTCCGTTGGCTGACCTTGAAAAGGGGATGTCGACAAAGGGAGTCGGGAGAGCGAGAGGAACGAGTGGCACGCCCCGTGGAAACTAGCATACCCCCGGGGATCGCGAATATCCTGTTTCAGGCCACCCTCGCGGCTAATTAGTAAAAGAGAGAGAGATAGAAAAAAAAAATAATTCAAATTATCCTAACGACGTTAACCCCGTTCCGCGACCGATCGTTCTTAGAACGTATCTCCTTGTCCTTATCTTTAAGACCGTCGAGGACTCTGCACAATTTCGACTTCATCTCCACGAGATTCATTCTCACTGACCCACTTATTATATTACACAATACCGTTCGAGGAATATCGTCTATACACAACCCCCAATTTCATCCAATGTGGAATGAAGGATCCGAGACAATTTTATATAAGAGCCTCTCGTATCCACTGGTGTACTGATACCCTTATCATACATTTTTTCGAGGAATTTGAACCCTTTTACCTCCCCCCCCCCCTTCCTCATAGACACTTTTCCCGATCCTCCTAATTTACTATAGAAATTTTCAAAGTCACACCTAAAGAACGAATACCTATAGGCGGTGTAACACAGGGGGAATAATTCTTTTTTAATACTAACCTATAAAGTCAGTAATTTTACCTTGAGTCATCCTCAAACTGATACCGGATATTATCGGGAGGAGTGCAGATCGGCCATAGAAATTTGTCTGTTAAGTCTAGTAATCGGCAACGGGACGCTACGCGTATTTAAAAGAACGTGGGCCGTTTTGTGATTTTTCCGTGAGAAATCGAGGATACTAATAGGACGCGAACCCGTAATTTCCGTTCTACGGAATGATTTAGTAGGAAAGACAGACAGCTGAATCAACAACCTGTTGAAACACCTTTCACGTCGTGGACACTAAAAAAAAAATTCCTGACATTTTGTTCGCGTACGATTTTCGTACGAACGAAAGCGAATAAAAGAATTACGTACGAATTATTAATTCCTCGTCTTATCGATAAATCTTTACACATTATTACAAACTGCGATTCTATCGATAATTTCGAACTTCATTCGAACACCAATAGTTTAAAGTCCTTGTAACGATCGATCAAATTAAAAATACTTCATATCCGACTTCCATTTGATTAACGTTGTCCCGCTGGTCACGTGACGCGTGTTCGTAAATCTCATAACCTCGAAATACGCTCGCGCGCGCTTGACGAGAACTTTCGATAAATTGCAGTTGGCTAAGCTCAGTGTTTCCTAGTTTTATCAAAGATCTATGTGCACGAGTAGTCTATTAAATGAAGGTTAACGAATTGCTCAACGGATATGAATTCCGGGTCCTATTCCAATATCCGCTCGGGTTTGATTTGTCCGAACTGGCATTGGGTTTTGAAAAGCGTCAGGCTGTCGTATCTTCGGTGAGAGTAAAAGAAGACAACGAGGAAAGATTCAAAGAGAGAGAGGGAGAGAAAATTACTTGCACTTTGGCGATCGGCCAATGGCACCGCGCCGTTTACGCTTCCGGAACCTCCCAGTGAGAAAAGGCAGCTTAGGAGAAGAAACGAAATAAGAGAGAAAAAAAAGAGAGGAGTAAACAGCCAAATCTTAATGCTTTAACATTCCTGTTTACGCGCCCTGCAATATACGCGCTCACGCGCGGCTTTATCTGATTTCAGTCGATGAGACGTTAGGTAATGACGCACGAGGCTGCCGAGTATATCCCGATGTTGCATTCGATGATATACGTTTTGTTTATACGGCATAATTAACAAGATTTAAAGTCAAATAATAGCGTCGCTATTTAATCGCACGTGGACCAACTTACTTGGCTGGAATTTTTTATACTTCCCGTTAAAAAGGTATCGGCGGGAAAGTGAAATTCGAATCGAATGCAATTCTTGTGGGACAGAGGGGAAAGGCTATGGGAAAAAATATGCATTTTTTTATTATCATAAAATATACAAAATTTTGAGAAAAAATTTTTTTTTTTATTCTTCTCTCGATCTACTAGCTTCGGCTCAATGAATTTTCATATTCTAATTACACCTTGCCAATCAACGAGTTTATTAACGAGCTATACTTATCCGATTGACAATTTGCTCAAGTTCATCTTTGCCAAAGGTCAATGTCTACCTTGTAAACAAAACTGAGCCAAGATTTACAGTTTGTTCTATTAATACAATTATTCTTGTACGACTGTACTCGAAAATTTGCGGGTGCGAATAGCGTTTTTGGTAAACATACGCACGAGTGATGCAAACGTATAAAGAGTAAACGTAGTAAAATGAATTTTTCCTAACAGCGTGCGCAAAATTCGATTTTGCGCACGGGTTTGCGTGCGCAAAATGCCTCATTCCCGCAATGTC
>JARQSW010000419.1:0-98215 GCA_030142375.1 Calameuta pallipes
TCAACAAGTTGCCTAGTAACACAACTGAACAACGTAAAGCTAATAGCCGATTGTCTGTCTCTAAATCTGCCTCAATTGAATAAAAAAAATGAATTCCTTAGTTTAAAGTTATAATCTAATTTCATTGATCACAGTTTGATGATGTAATAATGTTCAAAATATCTTGATAAGTCAGGCTGCCGTAGCTATTATCAATCTTTCACGATATTTATTGGTAAACTGTAACGATTCTCACAAAAGTTCGTAGAGGTAGAGATTAATTGATTTTTAATATCAATTAATTTTTTGCTAATCAGCCTCAAGGCTTCGAATTGAATTTTATTCTCAAAGCCTTCCTTAAAACATTCATTCATCCGCACGCTACATTCTTATCTGCATCAAAAACATTGTAAACCAAATTCAATTATAAGCAATCAATTAAAGCAAGGAACATTTATTTTTCAGCATTCAGATACGTTTTAGAAACATTACTGAAATAAATCAATCTGTTTCTAATAATAAATGGCTGTTCTATCGCTCACGAACGTTAATATTTAACGTAAATTGTGGCAAAACTATTCAACTGTATACTTCGTAGCACCGTAACATGTCAATAATAAAGTTCAATTTTTGTGCACATACGCAGTGCCATAATTACATATTTTTTTACACTTTAAATATTTATTTTGATGTTTCAACATTTTGCCACATTCTCTAGTATTTACTCAAATTTGGCTTCATCCCTTATAAAATAAATTTGTTAATCGGATTTCATAAAGCTAATAGTACATATGCAACTTCGGTGAGCTTAAAACTGTTACGGACCTTAGTTTTGGGTTTATTAATTTTTCTGTGCGCTTTATGATTCGGAATATAAAACAATAAAATGTGAGCAATGCCAAGCACATGTCATGACACAAATCAAAGTGTATAAATAAAAATTGAAATGGAAATATAAACTGTTTAAGATGAATATGAATAAAGATCTATGAATTAAAAGTAAAATAGAAATACAAATTGTTCACGATAGATAGATCATTCAATTTGAATTTAACTACGTCTCTGTAATTTAAAATATATTTGCAATTGAAAAACCAATTGATATCGTTTTTATAGAGTGACGATATTTTTATAGTGGCCTATAAGCCTAAGGCCTATAATGTGTGACATATCACTTTAAAAAGTGATTGTCTAAAGGCAGCGGGGTAAAACGGGCTTCCAGGGCAAACTGATAGCGCGCTCGATGATTATCAATTACTGGGAAAATTATTTCTACAGTTTCCTCAGATTTTCTATGGATAAATAAAGTTTGGCGATGAAACTTTTACAAGGAAATTATTCAAAAATAATACTTCTTTTTTCTCTAGGGCTTTGATTTTTCTTACGCAAACAGGCTTTATTTTCTATATAACGGAATAAATATGAGGTATCGACAGTTTATTTTCCCGTTGCCATATGCCTGTTTCTTCCTGGCTATCGCTAATACACGTTTTCCCTCGTTCTCCCGTAAATATAATTTTTAAGTTACAGGATAAATATGAGGATCATTACGACAGATCGGATCTTCTCAGATGAAGAATAATAAATGGTACGATTCAAAAGAAAATTAATCTTTCGATTTTCTAACAAATATTGCGCTAAACTTTAGCAGTTGAAATTCCCAACGTTATGCTTCACGAGAGATTTGAATGTAATTCACGTCAAAAAAATTTCACAGGCAGACACGATGCCCATAACACAAAGAATATGTTCGCAAAGTATACTTTTATTTTGACAATTAAATTTTTAATAAAATTCAATATTTTTATATTCACACATCAAATTATTATAGTTATATTATGTTGTGTTACGTTGAATAGTCCAAAACAAAAATTACATTCTTTTTAGTGACTACTATACTATGATCAGTTGCAGTCCCTGTGTCTCCATTATATATTTTCAATTTTGTGACAATACAAAAAGAGAATAACAGAAATATATTTTTCGCATTGTTACTATACATAAAGATATATGTATATGGAGTATCACATATATTCTATTTGAATCAACTCAAAGCATGACTCTTGGGCGGCTCGAATAGAAAGTTTTCGAAACTACCTCTGATACAGTTGTCCTTTTTAGCCAAATGTAAAGCGACCTGCACACGATAAAATCTCAATTATCGACGTCTGGAGTTAGGCTATATAAAACAGCGCGAGTGTCGACCAAGTCTCTTCATCATGGTGAACACCTAAAAGCGGTCACTCATTTCAATACACCGTAGATTACCTATGAACCGGTTTCGAATTTATGTATTTTTTCTCCTCCTTGAACGTTTTTTACCCTCAGGCTTGCGACCTAAGAGTTTTCTCATTCATTTCTTCAATGCAAAAGTCTCATATTAGTGTTCAATTACGGCAGCTGTGATACATAGCGATCGTAACAATCCAAAGAGTACTAGTATCGTATAAATAACAAGAGATAGCTTTTTGCAGTATTTTTTCAATTTTAATCGATGCATGGCTTCATTAATAATAGTAGGAATCGCAACAAAATAGTTTTTGTAAAGGTAGCGATATCTGTCGCAATTGATGAGTTTCATTAATAAAATAGGTCAAAATTTGAACACAATTGATACAAGTAAATCATGTTCATTTATATTTTCTCACTAATAGATGTACGATGGTACATAAGTTGCAATATTAAGAATGAGCTTGACATTCGACCCTTTTAGATTTTGGGTTCTTGCCATCAAAATCAAGATCGATCAGTACTAGTGTTAATTTTCTCTCAGCGATTCAGACGTGTTGAGCAGTTCGTTGGCAACGTGCGATAGGCACACACCTGCGATTGCTCTGAATTCTTTAAGGCGCAGACGCACACGGTCGAATCTTGCAATATGCAACTCATTATCTCGGGCAGAATAACCTGAGTTTCTTCCAAAAAGTTGATTTACATCGAGTAAGGTATATACCTCGAAAGTTGGGAGAGCGATTTTGAGTATTTTTGTAGAGCGAGTTTCGCAATAAATTTTTCTCGTTCAAGTTTAACTACCCACTTGCTGAACAGTTGTGCGATATACATACGTATACACTTCGAAGATGACTACGATGGTCCGGAGACTCGGCAGACTCAAATAATCCGCGAAGCTGAAGCAAACGGTTGGACTATGACCCGAATTTTGAAACGGTGTTGAACTAGTTGAAAGTGTTATTGGGATGGCATTTATTGGCTAATTTGCTGTTGCTATTGGGACTGCATAAAGTTTTATAACAATTTCAAAGTTCCTATGATAAGCTTACATATAGCGTATTGCGCGGGTGATAATGTCAATCGATACTCTCAAATCCTGAGAAACGATTTATGTTTAAAATTGTATGTGCACGTTTAAAAAATGCCGATGCAATGACGTAAAGTTTGCACAAATCTTTCGCAAAGTGAAAAAGTACATATTATTGTGAAATGGTTCTTGAATTATCTGGGTGATTAGTGAATTATAATGAGCTCTACTAAAATGATCATTATCGTACGATGAAATTAGTTAAATAGTATTATTATTATTATTCTATCTATACACCGTAGAATTATCAATATTGAAAATCAGATCCGCGAAAACACATATAAAAGATCGAAAATCTTTATTGTTCTTTTGCATTATCTTTAACTCTTCGCCAACTAATACATTGATACTGCATTTGTGGAATAACAAATCCTGAGTTATTGTTTACAAAACTATGCATATTCCACTCACAGATTAATGTAAATGTTGATGGAGAACGAATAAGAATATGCTTAGTCTATATCGTCAGTGTCGTGTGACATTGACGCTGTTACCTTGAAATAAGTTTTGCAACGTTCAATCCTTTCTGGCGGGACTCACGGTTAATAGTCAATTCGAAGGTTCAAATTGTGCACTCAAAATATATTTAACCCGAAGGTTTTGTGATAGAACAGGCGTAGCTGAATAAATTTCGAAAGTGACCCATTTGGAAATTACATGCAGCAGCAATTAACCTCTTGTTTTAACCTTTAATTTTTTTCCATCTGTAACATCGATTTTGTACGTATTGCGTATCCAGGTACAGTTTGTGAAATCCTTATGACCTGAATGAAGTGTAAATCTCTTGTTATAAATTTGAAAAGATTTTTGTGAAATCGTAAGAGGAAGGTCGAGTTGCTGTAGGTAAAGTTAGGGACACGTGACGCTTCTGCAAACAGCAGAAGTTATTATTATTACATCATTATTAATGGAGTCGCTTTATCATATGTCGTTTCTTCCTCGTATAGGCCTTCGGGATAAACGTATTGGGTAAATGTTTCATGATATAAATTACGTGAAATATATAATTAAATAAAATGTAAATTATATATTGCTGTGATTTTTATGGAACATTTTAAGTAATTTTTCGAACTATATTTGGTTTTCATCTTTTCACTTTTTTTTTTTTAACTAAGAATCTTTTACGTGTGATTTTAAAGATTCTGTCAAGTAGATAGTTCGTTATACTACTATTATTTGATTGATATGTGGAAAAAGTGTGTAGAGGTAAATTTTCAGTAAGAAAGCTATATAAATTATATTTTTTACGAACGTCATAGATCCTTAATCTATTAAAACGATAAATCTCTTCATATTTTGTTCAGTCGACAATAACAATTCAGATCGAGGTAAGTTCTGTTTTTAAATTCTTTGATAAATATAATAAATTTCTTATATCATGGATTCACTAACGGTACCTCTTCGAGAAAGTTAAGTGGATAACACTATAGCAATCCAGACGTAAAAAACTTTCTTGCATTACGTAGGTTGTGAAATCCTGTTCATAAATAAATTCTAACCTATATTTATGTAAAGAATATTATTGTGTGATAGGAGGATTATCTTAAAATCATAGGATATTATGTTTTTATTATTAAAGTATTGCCCTTGATTTTGGAACAGTATCATGCAAGAATTACAATATGTCATATAAAGAGATTTTCGAATAAGTTTGAAAAATTATACATTAAGCTGAAAAACTTTGCTACATTTTTCTATAATTTTTTTTATAATTCGGAAACATTCGACTCTCGGGGATTTCATACGCCCGGAAATCTAATATAAAATGTGTTTTCTCAGACAGTCTTACTTCGAAACCCCGGCTATATTTACCAACGGCACTGCATACTGGCGCAATTCCCAAGCTAGCATTATTTACAGGGTGTCCTAAGAAATACACATTTGTGGCAGCCACGCAGTGGCATCTGGCTAGCGGTAAAAATATTATAACTTATTAGATCATCGATAAAGAAACAACCTTGTGCGAAGAATATCCACATACAATTAAAAAATTGTCTGATAAAGGCTTTCTGTTGCGTTCTGCAAATAATTCGAGATTATTCATATAAGTTTTACTATTTGATTATTATCAACTATTATGAAGTTTTGAAAAATGAACGTATTTTGAAGAAACATTACATTGATAAATATACTGTCGGTACAAGTAATATCAGTGATAAGGATATCACGCGCGGCTACTATGGACTAAGTTATGTCTAGTGTAGTAAATAGAAGCTACATAGCTTGAATTATCTATATGTATAGGTCTAGGGTAGACCTAGGCCTAGTCTGGCCCAGTTTAACTCAACTTGCCTTTTAGAGCCTCGAACTATTTCTAGCAAATTATATGTATATGTATACACTATAGAAGTACAGCAGGTAATTGGCATTTGCGAAACATTTCGTTTGTAATCAATAAAATGAGATAATAATAAATTATCGTTAATCAAGGTCAACAAGACATTTTTTCAGAATACCAAGTAATTATGGTTTAATTAGAAACTGATTAAATACATAAAAATCTATGTTTAAAATATTTGCGTGACTGAACATGAAATTCCTTCGATTTTAAAAAACATTCGCATTATCGCTAATGCATTCCTCGTCATGCATCACGTATTTGCGTTCTGAGAAGCCACAGCCGAGGTTTCCGGGATAATAAATCCAAATCTCCCTAGGAACAATAACGTATCTTCGAAACATTGCTAACGCCTATCAACAGACAGATAAAAATAACCGATCCAATTGATGACTTACAGATGAAGAGCACTGCACCGTTGCACAATTCGTACAACAGGACGGGACTCTGGAAGGTATTATTGCACCATACTAAAGCGGTTTCAAGTATGGCTTGCGATAATGATCCGTAACTGAAATTGAGAATGAAAAAAAAAGCGCGTGACCATCGTTATATCGATTTCGTGATCGTGCCGAATCGTGAGCTGCTCTGAATGGGAACAAGATGACGGTCTCTTACCAATACGAGGTCGCCAGTTCCACGAGCGGAGGATTCACTCGCCTCCTGTTTATGTGGCGTGGTTCTCTCTACAAGCTCATCTACAGGGAACTTATCCTATTCCTGGCCCTATTTATCACAATCTCAGCACTCTATCGTCATGTCTTCTCGCAGTCTCAAAAGAGGTCCGATGATCGACTAGTCAAAACTAGCTCAAATGAATTTATTTAATTTCGCACAGTTCGTCATTACACGCATTAATATATCGTTTTACTTATACGCAGGGAATTTGAACGAGTTGTTGTGTACTGCGACACGTTCATCAATTTGATTCCTTTGAGCTTTGTGCTTGGGTTCTACGTGGCTTATGTAGCAGGAAGATGGTGGCAACAATACACAGCTATTCCGTGGCCAGACAAGTAATTATTTAATAATTGTTACAGTATCGTTATACTAGGATTAATTTATTGAAACAAGTCTTCTCCCTCATCAAGGGTCATGCACTCTGTGGCGCTATACGTCACTGGGGATGATGAATATGGCCGTATGCTGAGAAGAGCTCTTATGCGTTATCTCAACCTCTCTCTTATCCTGGTATTGAGGTCAATCAGCTCTGCGGTTAAGAGACGATTTCCTACCCTCGATCACGTAGTTGATTCTGGTAAGATTGGTTATTGTTAAAGAACACCTGTCGCATAAAATATCGGTCATTGAATTATAGTTTTTTTAATTGAATTAGAAATGAGATCGGGAAAATATTCATGATTATGTAGATACTTGTTGGTAGGTTTTATGACGTCGTTGGAACTTGAGCTGTTCCAATCTGTACCCAGTTTGGAATTTAATACTTATTGGATTCCTTGCACCTGGTTCATCAATCTTCTGAAGGAAGCACGTCGAAGTCACAGGTTATCCGATGCTCAAGGACTTAAGATAATAATGGAAGTGAGTATAATATTAAATTAAAAAGTGGTTTTTTCATTATACTCAATTTCATTGCGCGTTTGAATATTTTATGGCTATTTCTCGGGTTGTTGGACTGAATGAGTTAAATGCTATCGGTTATAGCCACAATATGACTGGAAATATAATGAAATTTTGATTTACACGATTGCTATAAGTAGCTTATTAAAACATTTCAATGAAGTACTTGCGCCGCTATTGTTCTTTCTTACAACTTTAGCAATTTACGAGCCACTACTTGTGATTGCCTAGAACCATTGGCTTTGAGTTATTCCTTAACTCACTTACAATAGCTGCTAATACGAACATGTTACAGAGATACGTTTTAGATTTATATCAACGGCCAACTATTGTTTTCAGGAATTTAATGATTTTCGATCAAAATGCGGTCTTCTATGGAGTTATGACTGGGTATCGATTCCGCTTGTATATACCCAAGTGGTCACATTAGCAACTTATAGCTTCTTCGTTGTAGCATTGGTGGGCCGACAATATATAGAGGGAGGAAAAAAAGATTTTCAATCGCAAGTCGACATTTATTTGCCAATTTTTACAATACTACAATTCTTTTTTTTTATGGGTTTACTTAAGGTACGTAACCATTGATACATTATCAGAAAAGAGTTTAATAATTATATATTGTTATCATCTATTAATAGGTCGCAGAACAACTAATTAATCCATTTGGAGATGATGACGAGGACTTTGAATTGAACTGGCTGATAGATAGACATATTAAAGTATCTTATCTTGGCGTCGATACGCTAATGAATCGCTGCCCACCTCTCGTAAAAGATATATATTATGATGCTGAAAATCTTACATTACCCTATACCGAAGCAGCAGCAGCTTACAAGAAGAAGACTTATCGCGGAAGCGTTGCAAATATGACGTAAGTAACTTGACAAAATGGGAATATGCGTTTTATAAAGGTACTCAAGTTGATAGTACTACATATAACGAATATCGGATTCCAACAGAGTACCGGAAGAGAAGCAAAGTATGTTTTTACCTGATATCACTGAAGAAGAAGAGAACACAGGAACTATGCCCACTCCGAGAACATCGACAGCAAGTCTTGTCACTCACGCAAATGACAGTCCTCATAATACCAGGCGGTAAAGTTGAAATTGATTTATGTTTATTGAATTACATATGTCTCTTTGTAGATATCGTTAATGATCAAAGCTTAAGAAATCATTAATATTTTGGACCTTATTAAGTTAACTTCGTTTGTTCCAGCCAGATTAGCGGGTCCCCTCCAACAACTCCGAAACTGTCTCGAAACTCTTCTGAAACAATTATCCAACTGGATATGCAAGAAATATCTGCTGAAGGTGAACAAGGAGAACGTCGTTCGTTAGCAGATACCGTGAAGAAATATTCGGGCAAAACAAAATGCTCCACCCCTCGTATCGAGCCACAAAATAGAAAACCATTTTTTGGTCTTGCGAAGGCAGCTAGAGTGAATCTTCAACCATGGCCCAGTGCGACTAACCTCACTCATTTCACAACGTCACAAACAAGAGAAACAAGCTTATCGCCTACTAGTGCAAGAAGGGAACCAGAGCTAATGCAACAAAGAAAACATTCTTTGAAATTGAAAGTTCCCACGCAGTATAAAGGGGGCGAGGAACATATGGCGAATGATTATCAGGGTGTCGTAAATTCTGCCTTTTCCCAGGAACGGCTTATTAACGTTGAACCAGCCAAAGAAGACGCCACTTCTTGTCAGTGCAGCGCCTCAAATTTTAACGACAGAAATCATTCCATGTGTCAGTCTCAACGGCCCTATGAAAATATTTGTCAACATGTAGCACGTCGTGATATTCCAGCTATAGAGATTTTTGAATGTCCAAGGAGACCAAGATTACACAGTTGTCCCAAGTACTTAGTACGAAGACAAAGCTCCATAGGAAGTAACAGGAAGAAGAGTGTTCGTTGGAAACCAGTTACGGTGGATGCTGCAGGAGACTCGATAATTCGAAGAAGAACCGTTGACTCTGTGCAATTTGTTAAACGAATGATAGTGCAAGCAGAGAGTTCTCCCGAACTCAGTAATTTGGGAAGTATATTATCTACAACTGGTAATGAAAGACATGCGCAGGTTAAAGAAGATGAAAAAGACAAGAAGGAGCCTCAGGACAATGAATAATAGAATATTGAAATTATTTATTGTGAGACGTGTTCGGTGCAGAGGACCATTATTAAAACATGAAGTGCAATTGTTGTGACGAATCGACTCTATAAAACCAGATCAATTGTTTAAATTGAATGTGACCTATGGGACAGACTATCAAGATAGGCATCGTTTATATTTTATTTATTAAATCTTATATTGCTGCTCACTGCTGAAGGTAAACAGGTTTTGTATAACATGTAACTTCGGAATTGAGATCTATGTTAAAAATTATCTATTGTATACGGATACAGGCAATACATTATAAAATTGTGATTTAGAGAGGCTTCACAACTTTGCTGGATTAATTCTATTAGTCGGAAAACTAGGAGAACTAGACTTCCCATTGTACGAAATCATTCCTCGTGGAAGATTTGACCAATTACGAGTCTGATAGTTTAGCCGTATGACTTGTCCGGCAAAGTTATGAAGGTGCCTTTATTATATTTGTAGGAATAATTGCTCATTAAACTATATAGTGCATAACTGCCGAGGTACGTTCGAATTTTTACTGTGTAGAAAATATATATTCCTTCTATCGTTATGATCATTATATAGAATATTTCCCAGACTGATATTTTTGTTTTCCTTAAGAAAAGGAATTTCTTTCCATTAATTATATTCTCTAACACGTATTGACAGTTGACGGTATCGTTTCAAAATGATAATTGCATTTCATCCAACAGCGACATCTTCTTTCTTAGGCCTCATTCAGACTTAACCCTTTCCAGTCTATTGGAATATATACGACCTACTGATGCAGCGCACACGTCTATCAAATTAAATACGTCGTGGTGGGTTAATAATCTCCCAAGTAATTGGTCTGATGAGACGTATATACATATGACCTAGCTCTAAGGCTCTAAAATGTATTACGTTGATTGTTAGTTTTCTGTTTATTTGATATATAACCAAACACCAATCACTGGATAAGATGCATAGGTCTGATTTATGACGTCACAGATCGACGCTATTTAATTATTGGTCGCTGGCTGCTGATCGTTGCCTGCTACTTTGGTATGCAAGATCTCTTATAATACATATTTAGTCTAATTGGCGATGGGGTAAAAATTTAATTATTGATATTTACGATACTGACAACTTTCGTTAAAAGTTACAGAATAGAGCTACAGATCCATGACGTTCCCAGAGTGTTTTCTAATATACCGACTGTTGTGAAATTTTAGACAGATTATAGTTCTTTAATCCTGATGTACTGAGGCGCTGTATGGAATGAAAAGCCGTTAGAAATAGGGTATTCTATTCATTTGAGGAGGCGATTTTTGGTTATAGTACTTTGTTTCATCTCATGCACTTTTGAGAATAAATATGAAAATCACGTGCGTTATATGTTGCGATCCTCTTACACCATCGGATGACGTATTTTATACTCCATGTGGTCATGTATTTCACTTCTCCTGCATCGTCAAATGGCTGGAAAGGTAAATATTCTTTTATTAAAAAATATTTTTTGAGAAAATCATTAGTTTAAGTTTACATGTTTTCATTTTTGAGATTCGTTTTTCAATTTTTCACATAATAAATCATGTCTAATGTAATTTGTTCTTGTACACACGATACAGTTTTTCTCATTAAATTTCACTAAATACCTTAATGTTAAATGTATATTGTGACATTAATCTTTTCTTTTTTCGTAGATCCAAATCATGCCCACAATGTCGAGAGAAAGTTACAGAAACTAAGATTCATCGAATTTACTTTAATTACTCTGATACTAATGTGCCTGTTGAAAGCTCTTCCTCGCTACAAGAACGAGTTGAAAATCTTAAATTTCAAATAATGTTGAAGGAAAAGGATATAAAGCATTATACGTCAAAGACTGCAACTCTGGAACATCAAAATTCAGGACTTAGGAAAGAGGTACGGAAGCTTGAAAGTGAAATGCTACAAAAGGATTCTGCTATATATGCCCTACAAAAGCAGGCAAATTATTTAAAACAGCAAAATGAAGAGGCTGAAGCTGCAAAGAAAGAAGCTGCAGTTCTAAAAAGAAAGTTAGAAGAGTTACGAAGGTATGTCAAAACTTTCAATCAGTTACTGTTAAAAGATTAATATTTCAGGATAATTTACATGTAGGGTTATTCTTGAAAAATGCATCACCTACAAATGGTTCTACCATTGAAATGAAATAGACAGAATAACTTGAATTTTTGTGTTTTTCATTAATAACCCTGTATAATAGAATTTGTGAGACCAATTTTTGATATGATGAATTCATTAACATTCGTTCCATTTCTAGTGTTCAAGTAATACTGGATGCTCCTGCTGAAGAGGTTGATGAAATTATAGCAAATACGAGAAATCCTGCTAGTCTTGCAACATATATTTGTGTGATCAAAAGGCGAGCTATTTTCTTTAGTAATTTATAATTAAAATTTTTACATTAATAACGGTTCTAATAGATCTTACAATGTAATGTCATTAGGGAATTGACTAGTAGTTCAAATAAATGCAGAGAATTACGGACTACTGCGAAGAAGTTACAGCAAGATCTCACAAAGGTTTCCTTAGAACGCAACTTTCTCAATGATGAACATTCAAAGAGAATGTATGTTTGTTTTGAAATGAATTATTTTCATACAAGAAATTTCATAAATTTTAAATGTATTATTTTTATTACAGGCAATTGCAAGAAGATTATGCAATTTGCGAAAGTGAAAAAATGGCACTTCAACAAAAGTGTGCAGAACTGGAAGCAGCAATTTCAAATTATACCAGTTTTAACATCTCTAATGATAGCAATCGTTTATCTATTGAAAGTAATACACAAAGGGAAGACACCTCGCGTATTAGCTTATCCTCTTCAATCGAAAAGAAGAGTGATGATTCAGTGATTTTTGTATCGGTAATACTCAATGTGCTTGTTGCGAATATATTTGCTTTATTTGGATTAAGAAATATTCGCGATGAATAATCGAACTCTACGTTTTCTTTCCTAAATATCATTTCTATTTTTTAGTATTCAGTTTCTGAACCTTCGCGGTCAACTGTAAATGTTAATAACTCTCAAGTAAAATCGATTGGTGTCCCTACTTTGAAAGCACAACATTCGCAACGGCACAAAAATAGTGGATTGTCTATCTTGGCAAAAAAATCTAGAATATCTCATCCCTCTAATGTGAGTAGCATACATAGGTTTTTATAATTCTTTTTAATATAATCAAAATGTTGAAAGATACATCCTGCACTTGAATGTGGCATATATCCTGAAATCGACATTGGACATCACATTCTTTCTTTTGTACATTTTGTTTAAATCACGATTATACTTTACTCGATATGACGGAGTATTCTTCATTAATCTGTTTATTTAAAAAATTTGTCCCATTCGAAACAAATGTTATAAATATATCATATTAGCTGCTTCATGCTAATTCCTTATTTTATTAATGTCATTAAGATGAAATTAAGAATCAGCAGTACTTCCATTGAAGGTATAAAAATGTCATTGTTCTTTTTGCTTCAGAAACGCGTGATACCTGAAGACGTGACATACAATGGGTTCGGTGGTCATTCGAAATCAGACAATTATCCGACATCCAGCAGTGGCACAAAACATAAAAAATTAAACAACTTCCCCAAATCCAAAAAACTGAAACTTGACAATTGAAGCATTTGCCATCAATAAAATATAATCCCGCATACAATTAAATTTCAGGATTTCTTCGTGGATTGTTCAACAAGAAATTGCATACTATTTTAATTATTATTTAAAATATTAAAAGACTGAAACTTGACAATTGAAGCATTGAAACATATACCATTAATAATCCAGTATACAATTAAATTTGAGGATGTCTTCGTGGATAGTTCAAGAAAACATTGTATATTATGTTAATTATTATTTAAAATATCTTTATATTTCTGCGATGTAGAATTTGGTAGTGAGTTTTGTAACAAATAAAAATCTTTAATTTTCATATTTTATGTCATGTTAAATAGCACCTTCTATTTTTATCATGATCTTATTTTGTGCACGAAGAAAATATATTCATGTAGTCCTATTCTGTTTAATGGAATTATTTATAATATTTTGATTTAACTAAGAACCGATAGTTTTAAATCGAAATGAATAAACAAAATGTTCGTTACCTCGTTAAAAAAACATACTCAGGTATAACGCTGTTCTGTTGTCTCTTGATTTATTGTTAAAAATTTTCAGAGTACACACTATTATTCAGTAAAAAAAATACCAACAAAAATATAAAAATAAAAGTTTCTTCGGTCAAGTATAACTCGTATTATAAAAAATTTAGTTCCCAATTAAGATGCCTAATAGAACCAAAAATCAAACCACTTCTCGGTCACCGGCATTAGAATTATCTTTCATGGGAGCGTCTCCTCCCACTAAGATCGATGCTACGTCATACAATGGAGGCACCATTAATTATTTTCAAAAATACAGGAATGAAGTGCTATCCAGATTTTCGGTATGTTTTTTAAATCTATCTTTTTTTTTTCACATGGCTAATTCTATTTCAAAAATTGTTTCCAAAAGATGCCGTCGTACGATTGGGGAAGTTCTCACAAAGTGACGTACGTACCAAGACCTGAATCAGTATCAGGAATCGGATTTCATAAAAATAAAAAATCCTTGGCAATACCAATAAATAATATCACAACTATAGATGCTGGACGTATGAGAGAGGTTGATGAACTGTATAAGGTAACCGTAAATCTTAACTTCTATTAAGTTTTATTCAATTTCACCACACTAGTTCAATAGTCGACTTGTTATACTGAACTTCAAAGCCGCATGCTCGTTTCGTAAGTTTCAACTAGCTTTTCAGTTGCGCAAGCAATTGCCTTCGTAATAATTCCTAACGCGGTTTGTACTTTGGGAAGAGCTTGTTAATAATTTTATGAAAAATATGTTTCACAGGGAGTGCAGATGCATCGCCAACAATATAAAGATCACACGAGAAAACTTCATCCTTTAGATTTCTTCAGGGCTGATGATTATTCGTATCAGTGTGCACCGAGTCTTTTACCTTCATATTTATCCAAATATCCACAAACTTATACCGAGTATAAATTACCGTCAGTTTTACCATTGACGTATGAGAGAAGAATGAATACGCCATTTATTCCTGATTTAGCATTTCCAGGAATATATAACTCTGGTAATTGTATCGCTTACAAAAGGTGATCTCGAATTAAACAGAAATCATCAGGTTAGTCAATTTGTAGTTTCTATCTGGTTTAATTACATCTTGATTTTTTTATTATTTTCATATCAAATAGGTTATTTTATTCACTTATTTAGCTATTTAAATAAAAACCAATGCGCACTCTACAGAGTGAGAGAAACACTTCTTGTTTTAGATGATTAATTAGTTAAAGTAATTTGACTCAGTACCTTATCAGATACCAATGTGATAACAATTTTATTCGAAACTTTCAGTCGACCCAACGTTATGTACGATTTTTTCTCTAGTTCTCGTCAACGTAACACTGTCGACATTGTCATTTCCAGTTATAAGAGAAATATTGATGTCATACTTCAATTTTTCATGGAGTTGATAAAAATTAAAGGTACAAGCAATCACTGAAAAAAGGGATTAAACGAGTTTTACCTCTACATGACAAATGTTCGAAATATTCTACGTTCAATAGAATAAATTGAATGTTTAAAACTAGGACGTAATTTCGTTTATCATACATACATAAATCCTACGTTTCTTAAGAATCGAACGCACTTCTAAATCTTTACTAACGTTGACCATTTGACTATTATATGTCGAATAACTTGAGGTATAATCAGCTATACTATTTTTTAACAAATATTGCGGAACACTGAATAAATAAAAAAAAATTCACATACGGACATAATCATATGCTGTCAATTACTAATATTATTATTGTTCGTTTAACTTTCGTTCGCAAATAAAAAAAATTATCTTTGCCATTTTAAATGATATCGAAAAAAAGTTAAATGCAAAAGTTGTAGAGTAAGAAAAAATAATAGAGATGAAAAAATTCGTACGGATAATATACGTAATAAAGGAGATATTTGGGTTCGAAATTTTGTCATTTTTTTTTTTACAGATTTCCGATACTGGCGGAACCCTTAGCTTCGTGCAGCAGTTTCATGCCGAACTCACGATTCGCAATTGTTTTGAGGCAAGCATTTAGTCAGACGCAAACCCGTACACGGTGGCTAAAACATATTGCAATGCTACTTTTTTATTAGAAGTTGGAAGTCAAAGTATTCCTGGTGTAGATTTCCGTTTTCCTAGACGTAGATTTTGGAATCTTCGTGTTCCTGGACGTAGATTTTGCAGTCGAAAAGTCAACATGAAGAAAGCATGGGTTTACCAATTTGCGACTTCCTGTGGCGAAGTTAGAGAAGATTTTTCGACTGTGTAATGAACTTGGCAATGGCCACGCTACGTTAAGATACCTTAGAATTCTAATGTTAGATATTTCTAGGTTTATTTTTTTTTTTTTTACGAAAAATATTCCCTGTTACGCACATGAGTGTCCCATAATTCGGCTAATCCCTGAACACTTCCGGTTCCATGTTCATCATATAATATACATATTATATAAATATCAGTGACATTCAAAGAATTCTTTTGATTGTTATTCTTCAGTGTCAAATATAGCAGGCCTACTAATGTCATTTGTACTGTCAAGGGAGTATTCTGGTCTAGAGGCATCAATTTTGGGCGTTTTGTCGAGCTCGATAAAAAAAAAACAATATTTTTACTATTTATTTTTTACAGGGTATTTATTGAAATTTTAAGAATATATAAATTAAAAAAGTTATAAGCTTGTAAAGTTGGGGTAAAAAAAGGGGGTGCTACGGTCGACACGATGCAGGCCTTCTGGTCATCTGAAACAAAATTAAAAAAAAAAGATTCTTAATTAGTAAGAATGTCGTTATAGTCTCTACCTCAGAGAAAACGGAAAACAACTTTTTGGCAAAATGGCGGCCGTTTGAAAAAGTCTTTTTTTTACCTTTTTCTCATCATTTTTAATTTTTTAAAATAGTAAAAATATAATTATCATACAAATCTGGTAGCAGCGATAGAGGGTTATATATTGAAGGCTGGTACCAAATTTGAAGTAAATCGGTTAAATAGAACTTGAGATATAATGTCAACCGTGTTCGAAAATGTAGTATTGAGAAAAACGCGTTTAAAGTTTTGAGTAAAAGTTTCAGGCAGCCGTAGCAGTCTAAGTTATAAAATGGTACGTTATACTTACATTTTGTTAATCGGCGATTCCTAATTCGTGTGCCTTCTTCCACTTCAAAATATATATTTTCGGTATACATAATGTATTCGTACCAAAAATAGTCAGGTAGTCGGGCATTGTCTACCGTCTATTGTCCGATTTTCTCCGGCGTGACCGTCTTCGTTGCTGCGTCGCTGAAATAGCTATAACTCCGTAAATTATTGGAATTTAAACATTTTCTTTTGAGGATATATTCTTAAAGGTCTAACTTTAAGAATACGCAACAAAAAAGAATTGACTTTTTCAAAATCCTAGACCAGTACACTCTTTTAACTTTCTTAATAATTAGCATTCATATGTTTTGATCGGAAGCACTGCATTGGAAAGAAGCTACCTGATTATTATAATATGGTATATATATTATTTAAGATATATTGACGTTATGCAAATGAGTGAGAAAATATAACAAACATGCACTTTATACACTAATATGTAACTTTTTGTTTGCTAGTCATAAATATGTACAAGAACATTTCTCACATGTCATTAAAACATAAATTACTCGTTAATTTAACTGAGGCCAAGACTGTTTATTGCAGCCTCTTTATTCGAACGTCTTGAGTCTTGATAGATGCTGATTCAAGGCAAAATCGATAGCAGTATTGTTCTCGTAGAACCTTAGCCACCTACCAGAACTTGTGGTGTTTAGTGGACAATGTATGTGCTTAGATGCGATAGCTAATTACCCGGAGGTCGATATCAATGAAGTGAATCTACAGCATTAACTACAGCATTAACTCTTAATATTAATAAAATTTACAAAATATATATTACTCTGATAATCTTTAATATTTGAGTCTACTGAATCCCAGATATCAATACGGTATTACTGGTTTATTAGGAAACGTATAAACTTTTGTACTTTATCGTCTATACGTATTAAACAGATAACTTTATGTTTCATATTGATGATATATGTACATTAACATTATTATACTAAGTAATAATTACCAAGCGATTGATTATTCTAACATAAATTATCACCAAAGACACATAAATGAATATTTTTTGAGAACTGGCAATTCCAATTTTATATAGAATCCCTGAAAATGTTAAAGAGTTTGTATCACTTGGATACTGAAAATAATATAACAAATATGATATCATAAAAATATAATTGCTATATGAAATTAGCCCAAAAATGAAGCATAACAATGAATTTTGGATGTAGTCTAACACTTATGATAGCACGTTATCATTGTTATATTATTAAACAATATTAAATTGTAATATATTAATAATAAAATAGTGGTATACCCAAATTATAAAATCCATGTTTTATTACGAAATATAAATATGAGGTATAACAACAAACATAAACGGATTATATTATTGTTATGTGAAATCTATATTATTTTGTGTGTAACCTTTTCATTTATATGTAAATTATTTCCGACACAGTACAAAATATCCATGGCACATTCACAAAAGGTCTATACGTCCATGCACACGTCCGGGGGACATGCTTAGAATTTTTGTGACGTGTATGAAGCAATGCATGTGTTATATCACTCTTGCTATAATACGTTATTATTACGTTATTATATCACAACAGTGTTTGCTGGGATGGGTATTTCCTGTTGGATTTCATTTGGCTTTTGGGGTTATTTGCGCGTATTAAGTATAACGTGTATAAAAATTCATTATAAATAAAAGGGCGGCGATTTGAATACACGCGTCGAATTTCATTTTATATTTATAGAATGCATATACGATTTTATATCACTTTTTAATTTTCATATTATACGCAACGTGTTTTTCGTCTTTGAGCGGGAGTACTTCGTACTTCGAAATGGTACGATTTGTCACGGCAAAAACGCAATGTAATTGATAAATAATTCAAATGTTTATCTAGCGAGTCTTTCTCGCGAAAGAATTCGTCGTTAATGATATTAACAGATAAAATTGTCCTTCTATTCGACGTCACGTACAAGTTGTTTTATTGTATATATATGAATATTTATTCAGAGATACAGTAATTATTGATGCTTGCTAGAGTTACTTAAAAACTTCTTAAGCATATAAAACAATTAATAGACCCCAAAAGCAAACGGCACGAAATAAGTAACGAGTTCATTAATTTGTTTCAAGTCCTATAAATAAACATTAATTTACATTTAATTGGAATATTAATAATTTTCTAGAGGTACACTTAATTCATGAGAGAGCTTTTAGTAGCTTGATCAGTATAAATAACTTACACGTTGTTATGGCATAAGCTGGAAAGTCTGTGCAAATTCTGGCATTCTTGCAACGGTATGTACGAACTCTTGTGGTCCGATGCTTCCAGTATGATCAAGGTCCATTTCCTCTAATAACTAAAAAAAAATATTTTGAAAAATATCTGTTTATCCATAGTAATATTATAATATGTATATATGTCTTAACGACCGATCAACACAGGAAAGTGTCTAAAACGAATACAAAATCTTTTTTGTACTTATTTCAATGACACTTGACGATAACAATTTAATGGGGTAAGATACCCTTATGGTTAAACCCATAGCAAATGGCACGAGGATAATAGTGGTAATGCTCGTACATAGTATGCATCGACTTTAGCCAGATATGGGGCTGCAATCCTTTATAACGCAAAATGCGCTCGACATTGAGCAGGACTTAGATCGAGGAGGATATCGATGCTTTTCATTATGGTGCATAAGACAATAGCATTATTATCCCATAAGCCATAATAGAATCACGCTCGCACCACGTGAGAAAAGTTTCACGTTGTAGATTGAGTACACTTCTCTCTTTGTATATGGAAACGGGAGATTCTGCGTTCTTGTACATAATAATGTACATAGCCGCATACATGCAGATAGACATATGTGTATACGGATCGATACAAACCATTTGGGCTATGTGTTCTGCACTCTGCCGATCAATTCTGATCTGTCCATTCTCATTGAATCCTGTCAGCCTCTCTACAGCTTCGATCAAATCGTCGAGAGAGACTTGATTGTCGCCGTCAAAGTCTGGCAACAAATTCATTGATATATTTCAGTAGCACTTAGATCTAATCGAGAAAGTGTATATAAATAAATGTCTATGCATCAATTGAGTGCAGAGAATACAAACTGTTGTACCACAATTTGAGCCATCATTTCAGAAATCATCGGATAAGTGATATCGGTCTTTATTTTGTGATTATCATTTTGATAAAATATATTTTACATTTTTAGAGACGTTTCGGAATTTCACGATGCCTTTAAAGCACACGTACGATGTCCACTTCGAAAAACGTTAATTAAGTCAGTCTAGGCTGATATCCCCTGAGTCCTCGTGGTTAAAATGATTACCAAAGTTCGAACCCTTACGAGATTGTTTTCGTAATGAGATTTTCTTTTCTTTGAGTCGCAGTAGGATTTTTGTATTAAAACTGTCATCAGATTCAATTAATCCTCGTGGCCCAAGAAAAAGGTCTCTTGTTAACATGTGAATAATGTACAGTACGTGAATGGGGACAGGAAGGTATTACCTATTTGAAATGCGATCAGTCAGTAGTAAGAGTAGAGATAATTAAGCGGAGAAGACTAAAATTACCAAAAATTTGAAATGCCCAGGCAGCGCGCACGTATTCAGGACAATTGTCCGAAAGAGCTGAACACAAGTCCAGAACATCGTCGAAACTCATACAGCCGTCCTGTTCGGATGAGAATACTCGTAGCACGGATTCCCGGAATGGATTGTGCTGAAAATTTCATGAAATCTCTATGAGATTGGCAATATTTCAAATTTGACTTCATCCGGCGTGGTTCTACTTTAAAAGCAATTTTCATTGCTGGCTGTTTTGCAGAAGCATATATTTTATCAGTGATTGTCCTGCTACGGGTAAACCTCATACGTGTGAAATATGTAATTTGTCATCAGACTAACATACGATCGAATGGTTCATAGTTGAAAAATGTTCTCTGTTGTTGAATAACGATTAAAATACGCTTCGATACATTTTCTATATGAATATTAAAACGCAATTGTTTCGCTATTAATATTTTACGTTTAGAAAAAGGAGTGAGTTTTTATGTACCGTGTATTTTATCAGCAATAAAAAAAGTTTCTATCCGTCCGTACGGCGATTAAATCGTATCTAGATAAAAATAATAAGATAAGTAAGCCTAACGCGAATAATTGATATCGAAGCAAATTGTCAAGATCTACACTTATACGTAATTTAGCAAATTTGTATAATTATTATAGAAATTACAAGTTTTTCTTTTCATATAATTGTCACCAATTTTTAATCAGCTATGTACTTACTCGTATTTGTGGTAGAATTTTCAAAATATCATCGACAGGAAATCGATGATGTATATCTTTGGACAATTCTTCGGTACCCAATGTTTTAAACAATTTAAAAATACTGAAAGAATAAATTCCATGCAATTAATTACATTGAAACAGTAGATTATCCACCAAATTTTTTCAATCAAATAAATTCATTTTAATATTCGCAATTACTCACTGATGAATTTCAGCTTTGGTCAAATACGTTAGTTGCGTATATTCTTCGAGCATCTCTTGCGTGATGCCAACTCTGACTGATTTCGAATTTCCCATAATCGCTAGTCACTACCCTTTATCAGTCGTTAGCGTTAAAATTCGATATCGTGATGGAAAATATTTAAACTTCCCGATAAAGATATGTCACCCGTTTTAATTATTCTATCTAAAGTAAATGGTAAAGAATTTGACAATTTCAACGGTCTAGCGTAATTAATGTTATCGAATGAATATCCATTCGAAGACTGAATTAAAAGTATAGTCTGATGCTATCAGACGGATTGTCATGACTCATAATCTTATCAAACCAACATAAACGCAGTACGTATTATAAAATGCACTGACCTCTTTCCCGTTTTATGTCTATGTATCCGAGAGAGACGTAACTATGGCTGGAAATAAATTTGAAAAACACGTTATATAGATAGTACGCGTGGGAAATGTTTTATCGTAATTCTCTTTTATATTGTGTTCTGGTATCATAATGATTAAAACCAATGTGCAAAAATTGCGCTAAGTACATCAGGGGATGCCTGGATTGAACTAAAGAATTGGCCATGTATTATTTTTCCATATATAAAAACAGTGAAATAATACACGTCGCCGAATAGATGCATGATTGGTTCTGATTTGTACAATATAAAAAAATTAATTTGCTTTAAAAATATATGTATGAATATAACCCATCGTAATTATTATATTTTAAGATTTTAAACATCTATCTAATACATACTCGTAAAAATTAGATTTGTGAGATGGATCAATAAATTTCTCAGTCTACATACAGCGGTGGTAATCGTAATACATTAGATTTTTTATCAAGATTATTATTAAATTCTATTATTATTATGTTAAATGTTATTAAATCAATTGTTATTTAACAATTGTTTATATCGAGTACTTTTCTACAGTAAATATAGCCTGTTTGCGTTTCTTCATCTAGAGACAGTAAACATTTGGTATTACGAAGTAATAGAGTAATTAATTATATTCTAACGTTGTTTGCAAAGTTAAAGTCACCATTACGAAGCAATATATGAAGAAACGGTAGATCGATCAATTTGGTTATGAAAGATTGGCTATGATAAAAGAAAAGTGATCAAATTACTTGACTTTTTTCCGCTTGCTTAATTCATCGGTTCAAATTGCGCCAGGAGTCATATTTATCATAGTAAAATATGACTATTATTATTGTTTCAGTTGGAAAGTATATATATATATAATACTTAGAATTTGATTATAGAGATGTAAAACCGTGTTCAATGATGCGATGTAATCGCTGAAAGTTAATACCAACGTTGGTCGAATATATGTATCTATATATTTATATACATGCATTGGAAATTTCAGTGTAACGCTGTGATCATCTCCCGATAGGGTAATTGCATTATTCAAGTATATAAACCTTGATTGCTAATCAATCAATGACAATCAATATAGTTTCAAATGTATCCCGCACATCGGCATATGCAAAATAGTAGTGAAGTTGAAATTTTCATAAAGGTACAAACTTTCGACATTGTCATTTATGATGAAGTTTGAATTTGAGAATTCGTGCATATTTAAAGATTAATTATTAAAACCGAAGAATTCTCCTACACACGATTCCACAATGTGGATGCATCAATGTCCCATTGAACCGTAATAAAAGAAAATTCTTCACTCATCAGCATTTCTTCTTTTGGCGCACAGTACGCACGTTGGCTTTCACATATCCCAAGTATATAATCTCCACATACACCCGATAATGGGCATCCTCGACCCTTCGATATTTAGCGCATGAACGGCGTGATCGTTCAGATCGGGCTTAAAGCTAGCCAATAATTATTACATGACTACGGAGCGGTTATTGTCCCAATTCGGAACGGTTGGGGATAATGGCTCGACTAGAGAGGTCATGTGAAGCTGACGTTCCAACATGTCAACAGCAACTATGCATCATGAGATGTCTAGCGCACGTAACGCATCCCGTGGATATGGGCACGGAGTGGTTCATTACAATAAGCAGTCAACGTTCAAATGAACCGTGTTTCCCATGAAATATTTCCCCCTCTACAGTTTCCCTCGTACAAGAAAATGGTTCTGATAGGATCCTAAGCCATCGATTGGAGGACACCGATTTGCCTACATCTGTGGCAGAGCTTTTGCTGAAAGTTCAAACATGCCGACGACAGAGAACAAGAGAACTCTGATTCCGGATGATTTTATCGACTAATGGGAATTCAAAGTTCATACGGCAAAGTATAGCAGTCAGGAAGGATGGGAGTCATAAATTGAAGACGGAAGGATGAAATTTAAGTGTCTCGTATGTCTTTGAATAAATGTAAAAAAAATGCTTAGCTAGGCTGATAAATTCGAATTAAAGAGAGTACTGAGAGAGGTACATCATACCTACCATCAGCATTCATCACACGTACCACCCATGAGAAAGGGCTGAAAAGGTCTTACGTGGAAGTTGATGCTCACTGCACTGCCTGAGCTGGCTGTACGTCTATCCTTAGAATTGGAGTGGATGGCAGTGGTACAATAGTTCGCATTGCATTGGACCTCAGGAAGTGATAGCGATCTAGTCAAGTGATAGCTTGGTGTTGTATTGCATACTGTGAAATCTCCTGCATTATGCGTCGCTGACAAACGCGTTAAGATGTGCACACGATTGGCTTGTACTTACCGTTGAATTCGGATTAAGTCTTGTATTCGTTGAATATCATGAATGTCTATATTAGGGAAACAAACTGATTACGGCTATTCAAGTAATTCCTGCTTAATTTGCTTACCGTCGCATGCAAACTGACAGCTATTATTTATTAGGAGAAATTAATAGATCTTGGAATTAGGATTAACATGCCTTTTTGCGAAACGTTCTCAATGAATAAATGAAGCCATAGGATTTACGTCTTTCTCTATATTCCAATAGAGTTGTAAGCGCAGGTTAAAATTTTTGCTAAAACTGTCTAGAAAATTTATCGATCTAATTTCTCTATATTTTCATTATTCAAACTGAATCGTGTGCGTAATAATTTTAAAAAATTAAGATACATTAAATATCTTGGAATATTGTTTATAACCAATACAGAATATCGAATAGACATTGGAAAGGATATTAAAAAATATTAGAGAGCTTTTTTAATTCTTCGGTATTTTATTTGGAATTGTAAAAAAAATCATTGTTTTTTGAATCGATATTAATAAACGTGGCATTCGCGTCGGTCGTAAATCAAAACAACGATTGTCAGTGGCAGGGGAATTTAATTTTATTTAATTGTGTAAAATTGTATGTTGTCGATAGTTTCGAAGTCCAAATCCAATAAGCTTAATTAAGAGCTTTAATGAATTCTCCTGTTCTAGTCGCTCCACTTTCTCGTAACTACCAATGCTTATTAATTATTTTCCACCAGGGACTTCTCGACGGAGCACTGGCACGAATAGTTTGCATTACTTATAATTTCCAAAATTTTACCGAAGCCACGTGAAGATTCCACGAGGTTACTACTACACCAACATATTAACATATGATATATTCATTATTTATAAAATTTCATTTTTATTCAAGTTGTGTTAGACTCGACCTCTAACGTTGAGATTGTACATCAAATATCATTTCAGTCGTCTGAATAATATACTTTATACAAAGCCGCAAAATTTTCATTCTTAGAGCATGCTTGGCGCGGTTTGGCGTATCCATTTTAATCTGGAATTAATTACGTAATGGCGTCCTATGCCAGTTATTCGATAATGTTATATACTGTAAAGCTTGAGCGTAGGTGAATATTTCGGGTAGCACGAAACCACCGTGGATACTCGAAATTGTTTCGTCGATGTTCAACTACCGTGGGAATGATCTAGTCTATCGATTAACCGAGCGAAAAATGACTGCACAACATCACATAAAAGCAAATTACATATATTTATTAACCCGCCCACTGTCACACTACATTTATTAGATGCGTGGCACTAGTACATTTATTTCCATGTAAAAATAATTTTATTATAAATAAATATATTCTACGATTAGTATATTTAATACTTATTCTTAAGATTCATAATAAACGACTATAGCTATAATAAATTATTAAAATATTTGTTGAAATCAAAACCCTTTCATATATCCCTCTCTATTAGTCTCGTAGCAAACTACGAAAGAGCATTAAGATGATACGATTATATATATTAGGTATCTCTCCATGAAAATCTTACGAGTTATTGTGATCTTCAACGTTCATGGATCATGCTTCTTAAGAATACTAATTTTAGACATATCAGAAAATAAGAACTCCAATGACATTAACCAACATGATTATTATGTAAAACGATCAAACTTTACTTGTGAAGTTAATAATTATTTCTCTGGAATTTAGTATCTTGCCTTATAAGCGTATAACTCAAATCTGTCACCTTGAAGGTTTCTGAATAACGTATAGCATTGATTAAAGGTATCCAGAAAATTGTAGCGTAGAAATTTTAAGTGTAGTAAATGACTAACCAGAAACCGATCGTTCTCGCGAAACGCGATCGTACCGATATAATTGGCATTCGTCAATTAGATTTGTCATCAACGTTCAGTAAAATTGAATTAGCAGTGAGTCCAAAGCGAATACTGAACAGCAGTATACGGACGTGACCGATCCCGTTGAATTTAAATTTCTCCGATAGGAGAGACCGTTTCACTCATCCAATTCCACTGAACCGTATAGCCGGTCACATCGGATCGGTATATTCTAGTAGAAAGTATCGCCAGTGGAAACGTGCAAAAGATAACTGGACAGATACCAAAGCTCTGACTTCTCATACCATACCTTAGTTCGAAAGTAATATTCATAGGATAATACTTCACTACATAGACATCTTGGAAACATCCACGCCATTTACAATTTCGCTAATAATTTTCTCAATTCTCTTCTTAATATCTTTCCAGTTGCATTCTTTGGGATATCTTCTAAAAAGTGTACACCTCCTCTCAGCCATTTTTGAGGTGACAGTTTACCTGGAAATATTTCGCGATATCAGTTTTATATGCAATACAAAAATTATGTGCCACGTGAAATAAGAATAAGCATTCACTCACTATCGACAAACTGACGGATTTCCTGTGCCGAAACGTCGTAGCCAACCTGCTTAACCACGAAAGCTAAAGGAACCTCTCCGCAAAGTTCATCAGGCTTCCCTATAACAGCAGCATCCTTAACACTAGGATGAGATAGTAATATGTCTTCCAACTCGGCAGGAGCTACTTGAAATCCTTTGTACTTAATCAACTCCTTCAATCTATCCACTATAAAGAGATAACCATCCTGATCATAGTAGGCCACGTCACCAGTATGTAACCAGCCATCTGCATCGATTGTTTCCGCAGTAGCCTTTGGATTTCCACGATAACCAAGCATGACTTGATCACCTTTACAGCATAATTCACCATGCTGATAACGACCAAGAATTGCGCCAGTCTCGATATCGACTATTTTAGCCTGCATGCCTGGCGCAATAGTACCAACTGCCATACTATTCTTATTCTCTTTAGAGTTAGCGCACACTGCTACCGATAATTCAGTCATACCGTAAGCGTTTATTATGCATTTTATGCCAGTATTATTTGTAACGGCCTCTATAACCTTTTTAAGAAATTCATCTATTTAAAATAATATTCCTGAGAATGATTGTTCATATTTTCTTGCTACGAAACTAACGTCTATTAAGAAGTAGAATCTTCCATTAAGAAAAATTCGACTGCTCAGTAAGGTCGGTTCACGAGGTCCATGTATTTTTTGACAGTTCGCAAGCAACGCAATCCTTAGCACATGACACGTGGTTTCTCATAAACTAACCTAAGTATGTGTTAAAATAGAAAAATAATATGTACTTAATGTAAAACCATGGATATGCATACTATGTAACAAATATTTTATGTAATGAAACGTGTGCTTTCATTGGAGAACTCAGTTTTCGATCTGTCAAAAAAAACCGATACCGAACTCGTGGTCCATCTTACAATTATGTTAGATATGCTTGATACATAAAAAAGTATATTTGCAGAAAGACTATCAGCACTGTAGGATGCTTGTTAAAACTTACATCTTGCGAAAGCGGAGCCGCACCACAAATGATTTCTTTTACACTACTGAAATCGTAGCTCTTGACAGTTGAATGTTTAGCAAGAAATACCATGACGGACGGTACGACAGGTAAGTGAGTTATTCGATATTTTTGTATAGAGTTCAAGAAAGTTTCAGGTTGAAAGGAACTCAATACTACGAATTTTACACCCGCTAACAGTACCGTTAATAACATCGCTTGACCGTAACCATGGTAAAAGGGTACCAATATCAACATTGTATCATTTCCTTGTAGTCTTAGAACCTTGTTTCTGCAAGAAAGGACAATAAAGTTGTCGTAAAGCGTAAAATACGACAGTAGAGCATTATTATTTATTGATAAATACGATTAAAATCCTTACTGTAAAAAATAAATTCCCGTTAGCATATTTTTATGTGACAGCATAACTCCTTTAGATAAACCAGTTGTGCCACTTGAATATAATATGAAAGCTTCTTGTTTATTCGGGTTAGCGACACTCTCGGCCCTGTATGCTAAGGGATCTGGATTGTATCCAGGTCTCTCTAGGATACTCTTCAAAGTGGGAATATTCGTTGACATCGCCTCGTCGTCCAACTGAATGAGTTCCACCGTCCAGGATAAAGTTTGGACCACTTGACTGATCAATTTCTCCGTTCGCCGTGACACGAAAATAATGCTAGGCTTGGAAATCTCGAGGGTGTTACGAACTTCCCCTGGGAAGGTGGCAGAAGGTGGTAGGTCGGTACTCGACGTTTGTAAAAAAATGAAATAACTTTTGATTTTCCGGAAGAATTACCTTCGGCATAGGTTGGATTGAATGGAGCTAGTACCGCGCCAAGGTAGAATGTCGCGCACATGGGGATGAGCCAGTTAGGGTGGTTTTCACTGGATATACTAACTCTGTCAGCTGCTTTTATTCCACGAAATCGTAGAGCTTCTGCGAGTTTTATACTTTTTAGCAAGATGTCTTCACTTTTGAGAAATTTTCCGCTTGCGGCATCCACCTGTTACAAGAAAGTTTCAGAACTCTTGGGTACGGTATGTAATTATTTTTGTTCTCTTGTAAAATGTATGGGAATGTTAACATTTCTTTTTCTTTATACATGCACGTATTATAATTAGTAGTTGATAAAAAAAATCGAAAATTATATTTTTAGTCATTCACATTTGTGCTAATACGTATTTTTTCACTTTAATCGATCTTTAGGCTGATTTTCAATTATAATATTTTATAATATAATATTTTTTAAATATTTATATATTTTATTTATATATTACATACTTGAAGAATCCAGTTCTTATTTTCCTGTAATCGATCCAGAATCCATTGTCCAATAGAGATTTTGGGCACTGGCAACGCTGGTGAACCGTACAGAATCTTGTCTTGCTTGTCCATTTCTCTTTCTATTTTCCACTCGACAGCTATTTCTGAAATATAAACACGTACAGAAACTTCAGCTGATTATGGTATTCGTTGAAAAGTTATCTATGCAACAATGCCTAGAAACTTTTAATCCCAAGCATAATACCATGTTTTTATCAGATTTGTTTGTATATCAATATCTTAAGGAATGTTCTTCTACTTATAACTATCCTTGGATTTTATTAAACATAAGGCTGTTCGATCATGATAATAATAATAATAATAATAGGTACTCATAGGTTAAACGATCAATAAAAAAATTTTGAAACTCAAAATACAAAAATTAATTAGTAAGTATTAGAAAACTTTAATTTCGAGTCACAATTCACGAAAATCCACTGTAAATTAAGTTTATTCATTTTCATATTTATTTATATCGCATAGAAGAAAATAATCTTCATGACAAAGGGTACGCAAGAATCTAAGTACATTCATGGGTGTATTCACATCTTATAAAGCAAAATTAAATTTGCAGTATTTGGATACGATGAAAAATGGAATTAATGATGCAGACTAAAGACTCTTACTTTGCAACAATTTATTACATATAAGAAGAATGCTTCATTTGTTATCACATTAGTTAGTACACAGCAAAAATGCAGTTGCTTGAAAAATATTTCTTGATGCAAACTAATACAGTGATCGTGTGCGTTTAAATATATCTATTGTATAAAGAAGTAATTCTCACTGTTGAATATAACATTAAAAATATTTACGATAATTTCAAAAATATTAAATGAACAAAAATTTGTTAGTGTTAACGCGTCCTGGAGCTAACACAAATTATGTACGCAGTTGACTTAATAAATTTCAAAGAATGAATATAGAATTTATTAAAAATGCAAACACTAATCACCTAAATAATACTTGAGATTAATTGCACATGTGTATGATAAAATTTTCTCTTTCGGGAATATAATATTGTTTTTAGAGAATCGAATTTACACTTATTCAAAAAGATATAGTATTCGAAAAGATTATGGCCTTGATTCGATCGGAATTCGTGGTATATGAAATAAAATCTCGCTCTTATTTGTATACTCTATTCCCAGGATTTACTGTATTTCTACGCAGAACCTACAGAATACGTCTGCCAAAATACGTTAAGACTGGAGGCTGAAGGTGTCTGAAAATTTTATGGTAACTCCAATGTTACCTTAAGTCAATTTTACAATTATTACTACGATTTATGTATTCGAATGATCATCTTAGCTGTGGATTGATTGTTTCGTTGCGAAATTACATAATTATTTACCGTATAGTTTACGAGATATACGGAATGAAAGTAGCCAAAAATGCACTATGTAGATGTACTTCGCTTGTTAAAATAGCAGTATTTTCTTGATAATATCTGAGCTTCCAGGGGGTAAAAGTGAATGAAATTTCTAAAAGATACTTCTTTTACGTCAAAGATTACTAGAATGATTTTTAAATTGAAAATATTGGAATTTTTAAATCAATTTTTACTGCATTGCTTAAACCATATGCGATATGAAATTTTTTTCCATAATGGATCTCTGTTCTTCAGCTTGTCTCAAAGATAATACCTTAGGCGGAAAATATTTTTCTAATGAACGATATACGTGAAATTCACAGAAATTGAACTACTGTTATTTTATTATGATGCTAGGCGAACCACATTAAGAAAAATATGTTGTTACTGTAGTCCATTCCGTGGTATTTAACCAATTTTAAAGAGCAATTCAACTGATCAAAATTTATTGTTCGCATGAACAAATCAAATGAGTAGATAGATAATTGAACCTTGTTTATATTAAATTCTATTCTTCATCGAAATAAGTTATTTGTTATACTTAAGGGATTACCCTACTGTGAATGCACAAAAAAATAGAGTCAATTTAAAAATTAATTACTCGACAACTTTATAGTTGATGAATGAAAATCAATTTATATTTGGGTACATGTTAATATACATACTAATGAATAAATTTTGACCATTTCAAAAAAATATTTATCAATAAAAAAGGTATGTAGTGACGCATAGCAGGTTGCTGCGATTGAACAACAAATCGGTGTACATTGTTTCGTCCATGTGCTTTGTCAGAATCATAAAAGCAAAATATATTTATAATTTATATAGTATTGTCTTACTGCTAGAATATTCGGTATCACTGAAAACGATGTTGTTTCAGGAATTTTATTGTTATAAAATATTTACGCTCGCCTTTTAGTCGATTTTTATTTAAAAGCGATCCAACAATTAATCGACAGTCCTTTTCACATTGCAGAAGGTATATCTGCGTCTTTGCTTTGAGCGTGCCTAAGATTAAAAGAATTTATAGCAACTGATTAATCGACATGAAGATAACGGAAGTACGATTATACTTATCACAAGGTAGAGTATATATGATCCGCAGAACTATATCACGTTGCTCTAATACGGAAAGCTATTTGCGTGATAATTTACAACCCAACATTATTTTCCACGCGGTACCATAAATATTGGTTTTCCAAAAGCACTGAATGTTTATCACGCTTGAGTCTTATTCGGATGCCATAAAATTTCGCAGGCCGTTCTCGCAATATTAAAATATCATAAAGTTTGCCGTCGGAGAACGAAGCCACGTAACGAACTACGTGGATGTGATAGGATGACAAAAGGAAGATATGACAAATTGTTTATATCAGTTAAGTTACCCTTATGAGTAGAAAAACCCAGACATCACCGACGGATTCCATTTTGACAAAAAAAAAGATGTTACTGAAAAAAAAAACACTTCGAAATGTGGTATCCATATAAAATTTATTAATACCATTATTATTTTTGGATTTAATCGATATCTCAAAAATTAATCACTATTCATTCACTCTCCAATTGACAAATTTGATTTGCACTTTGCTTAGATTGAATCTATAAACACCCAGTTGAAATTGACCGTCTTGCTTAATTCTATGTCTGTGTCGTCGTCATTCCTCTCGACGGATGCTTGCGGCTCCCCGTAACCCGATACAATTTATGCGTCTGCGTATGGAAGTGGGGTGTGCAGGGGCTCCAGGATGAGCCGAGAATGCGTTCCGAGGAGTCATTGAAGTGTTGGAGATCCGTTCAATCGAGGGGTTGGTAGTTCTCTGGGGGCAGCCAGTGAACGTGGGCAAATGTGGCTCGGAATAGCGCGTGCCGTTCTGATTGTAGCGCCCATACTGGGACACGTGAGCGGCATACCTACGATATAGTCTGTCTCAAGCAGCGCGTCTGGACACACTCCGGGAATACTTATGGACAGCAGCAACATCCATCTAACCTCTGTAACCTCATTCCGATAGAATTGAACGTGAAGGACTTTTATGGAAACCAATGGGAATTCAGACATAAGACGAGGGCCAGTTTTGTTTCGAGCTTTGCGAGCCAACACGATCGCTTTGTATTTGATCAAAAATATTCATTCGAGATGTAAGAAACTTCTACTGAAAATTCATCTCATGGGAAGGAATATACGAATCTGAGGATTGAAATGCAAGCAAAAAAATGTCTCAAAGATTGCAAGCGTGTGCCTACTGGACCACGAGAAACAGTAATACGAGATACGAGAATAATAATAAACAAACAGCGCAGTCTTTGAAAAACCCATTGAAATGTCAAAATAATAAAGCGACCCGCGAGTAGGTACAATTTCGTGAATTAGTGGATGAGCGAATTAGTCTATAGCGAAGGATTTTGATAACGTATGACTTTATCTGGCATTCTCGCTAGCAGGTAGTCTGTTTACTCAAGATAATAGCGACGTGGCTGCGCCTCGCGAAAGGGGTAAGTAAGGATATTTCACTGAGCAATGTCAGTCGTCGGAGATTGTACAGTAGTATGAGGCTCGAAGTAGGGTTGCTGGGTAGAGGGTGGTGGAAGTCGGAAGCAAGGAGAGGGAAAAGGTCGGCCCTGGCTGTAGAGCGAAGGGTGAGAGAGATTCTCTCTCGGCGAGCTACAAGAACTTCATTTTCCGAGCCATTACGCCCCGTCCCACTGCACCTCCTAGAAACCCCTTTACCCCTTAAATTAATTTATATCGAAATTTTAAATGACACTCATCGGGCCATGCAATAAATAACCGAGGGCAGCGCTTTTTCTCTAACACGCGCCTCACTATTTACACCACGCTAGACTACGAGGAGTGACAATGCCCATAAGAGATAGGTATAGGGTTGGTACCAGCTACCTTTACTTGAAAGACATCTCGCCCCTCCACCTTCTGAGAGCCATGGTAACCAAGAGAAGGGAGGTACTTGAGAAGCAGCTAACGCGAAGTCACTCTTCCATCCTTGAAGAATTGTATCAGAGAGGAGCGTTCTTGATATATTCTACTCGCGTGGCTGACACCTTTATGGTAAGCCAAGGAAAAAAGTCGGAAATAGTCAAACCAAGTGTGGGTTAGCTTTTCCCTCGAGAATCTTAACATCAGAAATCTTGGAGAGGGTATATTAGATTTTGTATTTTAAGCAGATGCTTTATCCTCTTGAGTTTAATACACTGGAAGATATTTTGAAAATAAATGTCCATTATGTCACTGTATAAGAGTACTCGAGTATTAGGTAGATACGTTTGATAACAATGGGAAGTAGGTCAATTGACCCACATTTTAAAATGACATTATTTGGGGTAAAGAGTGAGTATTGTTACTACTGAGAATGCAAAATGGCGAAATGTGATGACTTTCCAATAGTTTTAGCGAACGCACTGACTGTGTAAGTAAAACGAGTTGATGGGAGGCACCACAAAGGAGAAGCTGATATGGCAATCATATCGATATGGGCATTATAATGGCCTGTTATAATAATCGCCTTTTCTTTTCTCAAATTGATTTTTATTTCGTACTTATTGGTAACAGAAGCTCACTCCGAGTGAATGAATCACGAAACGTTCACATGCGTATTTCTGGCTTACAAAGGTATCATTATTTCCCATAAAATCGAACAATATTGTTAAACCGCCATTAACCACTTGATGCTGTTTCAAAGTGAAATACTTTAGAATTTCCTATATTGCTGAATCAGCTATTATGATACAGCTTACGTATTATTCGTTTTACTTATAAAAAGAATATCTCTTTTCGTTTCACAGAATATTTTGATGAGTGCTTTTCAAAATGTCATACATTCATTAGTTGTTGTGCTAAGTCTTAATCTCTTTAAAGATTCGTTTCTTACCTAATTAATAATTTCCACGATATTTATTTAAACATTTTTAGCCTGTACTTTTGGTATTTATGTGGTTTTGTATCCGTGATTATACTGTATATTCCGTCCCGCGTACTACACTTGAAGATGCCGGGTTCAAGGGCGAGTTCCCCTCCTCGTTTTCGCGCAAAAATCTAGCGTCATCGGGGGGCGATAAAATATTTTGACAGTTTCTCAATACGGGTCACAAAAGTAGACCAAAACTCAAAAATTCGGAATTAGGTTTAGGTTATGGAAAAGAAAATCACATCTACCGATCGACTTATTATTTTGTATGGTAAGTAGTAAGTTTCTTAGGATTAAGTTAATAAGTTTCATTTAAGTAATCAATACATTATTTGCATTTAAAAGTCTTTTAATCATAGTAATCTAGAACCGATAACCGAGCATTGCTCGTCGTTCTCTCTTTTCAGATAATCAAATTTAGTTCCATTTTACTGTAGCCTGTAAGGAGTTCCAAACGATGTCTCGATGTAATTTCATGTCACGGAGGACAAGGGATTCAAGACTAGAGTATTCCACGAGTTAGTGCGAGCATCCTCGAATTATGAAGAAAGACCAAAGATACTCTTCGACTCGGAAAGCAGATAATAGAGTACATTTTCAGATTAAACTAACAGAATAGAATTTGTTGTTCATCCACAAATTCCTAAAAATTATATTGAAATGTCTTCCAGGGTGTAAGAGCCATCTCAAATACACCAGGTAAAATAAAAAGTACTTTCCCATTTGATAATCCATCCAAGTGCGT
Organism: Calameuta pallipes; assembly: GCA_030142375.1. NCBI lineage: Eukaryota > Metazoa > Arthropoda > Insecta > Hymenoptera > Cephidae > Calameuta > Calameuta pallipes. The sequence continues at coordinate 34,575 of JARQSW010000419.1, forward strand.
CTGTCCTTAGTGCTGGAGATGCGTATGACTCTACAGGCTCGTTTTCCTTCTTATTTTTTAGAAAATTCGAGTAACGATGATCCGCGAGATAAATACGAGCTTCCCCTGACGTTGTCACGCAGAAAGATAAAGGGTTTACCCCACCTCCAAAAGCCATCCCAGACTGCTAATTTGTTATGGATCAAACGTTATGCCGGAATGCACAGGCTTCTTTTCTCTTTCAAGTTTTTACGGAATTCAGCTCAAAAAAATTTGGCGAGATACTATGAGGATCTTCGAGTCACGAAGAAATAGTAGAAACGCTATCCAACCGTATATATCTCGACAAAACGTCCACTTTTACATTTCTTTACATCTAGAACTCTACTAACTTGTGATCCTCTTTCAATTTTTGGATAGTCAAAATGAACAGTGATCTACACGGAATCGTAAAAGCATGCTCCTTGTCCTTCCAATAGCAGAATATAAGTTATTTGTCAATTGTAAGAAACTCTGATCGAATAAAGTTTATTGTATGTAATATAATTGTACAATAAGTTATATTTTGTATTTTTTAACTCGAATCTTCTGTTGCGTAAATTAGGTTTCAATTGTTTTTTTTTTTTTTTCTTTAAAAACTGTTTAGTATAAAATCCTGAATTACGTCAAATATACTTTTATATTAAACATTGGGACGCATTCAGCAAACGGTAAAATTACCTTAATGTCTTCATGTTTTCTCAAATTTTATTGGACGTCAAAATATACAAGTTTTCCCTTAAGTGACCGGCAATACTCTTATCTACCCTAAGAAAGTAAAAGTACCACCTACCGAAGTGAAAGTACCTCTTTGAAACAAAAGACGATAAATCTCACTTTATGAGTTACTACGAAACGCCATCAAACGGTGGCTCAAATAACTTGCAAATGAAATTTGAAAAAATGAATATTCATTTGGTGCCTACGTGCCTACTGGCTCGTGTAATGGATATCCACTTTCAGTCTAGCCTATAGCATTCAAGGCTCGTCCACTTTGACAATTTCGAATTCTTTAACCAGTGTAATCAGCCCTATATCGGCACTTACATGATCCATATCGAGCAGACATGAAGCGTAAAAAAAATTATATAATAGGAATGAATATATTTACTCGAGTGATATTTAACTCGTAAAATTCATGAGCTCGTAAAACGAGTCAATCGATTGTCATTTCACAAGGAACGCAGCAAGTCATATTCGAAGCAATGTAAGCAATTCGGTACGTCGATTATTACCAGAAAATGCTGTCGTCATGTGCGCAAAAACTCTAAAGCAATGTCAAGAGCGCGGCTGATACGCCAGAGGATTCTGGCTATAGTAACGCCCAAGAGAAAAGGGCCAAGTATCGTTGTCAAAGTACGTGGCGAAATTGTTTTGCACCATAAAGGAGAGATACCACAGCTTACCACACGCCAAATACGTGCAGTAAGTTGGTATACATGTGTAGTACTGCTCATGTACCGGATGTCCCAGAAATGGATGAACCAACCTTAATAACAATGTAAAACAACCCACGGAACAAAAATATATTCCGCTACTATATCTTGACATTGGATATTGAACAACAATAGATAAATATTTACTCCAAAGATGCTGTATACTTAACATTGTTGATTATTCCTATTAAACGTAACAATTGGCTGATACAAATTTTATTTTAAAATGATTGATTCCTTTAGATCAAGTAAAATAAAGATGCAGTTCTGTCTTACCGTCCTGATTTTGTTGTTTTGTTACTTGTTTGGCTCATTTACTCTTCGACACCCTGTAGAGAGATCTAAATACGTATAGAGGATATAGTCAAGAGCTATTCCGCTCATACTCCAAGCTCTGGTTATGCTGCGACATAGGAACTCGGCTCTACCAAACTGTCAAGGCACGACGGCGGCACGCGCGCTGCGAACAGTTAATTCGGCGATTTCGTAAGGTTTTAACGACCCTTGAACGTTGTCCCGACGTTCGCTTGATAATGATAATACTTCAATCGCCGACGTAACTTCTACTAATATTATTGAAAATCTCTCACCGGTTATAACGCTCGTTGATACGCGATTTACTAACTATCGATGCAATTGTATACATACTGTGTATTATCCCCCAGAAAAACCGTTCCGTGTAAAAAACCTCACCGAATACAGAATTGCTGTGAATTTACCACCTTAAAAGAAAATACTTGTATTTATATCACGCATCTAGGATTCTACTAGCAAAAAATCATATTATAGTAATGCCAAGAAGTATAAGATACTACATATGCATATTATATGATTTATCATTATCTCATAATTTTAATTGTATTTTCGAAATTTATTATAACATCTTTTATACTCTATGGTGTAACTAATGCTTCTTATATTTAATTATGACTTAATGGTTATTTAATCATTAATAAAACGATAAGAGTATCTTATTGAGTACCACTTGGCGGGTCGGTGCCCAAAATTGTACCTACAGTACTGACTTCGAGACACCTTGAAATTCGTCGTCTGATACCTAAAGATAAAGAACTACAAAGAGGAAGGCCTGGACACCCTAGAACTCGAGTTCTAAAATATAAAATACGGGAAACTACGTTAAGACGCGCGCGCGCTGTACGAGAACGGTCTGTTTTTTGTGAGGGTCAAAGGATCAATTAATAATTTTATACTGTTGTGAAGGCAGCTTGACACACAAAATATGTTTTCTTTTTTTTTGTATTGTATATCTGTCAATTCCCAGTGCCACCCATTGTCTAAGAAGGTATTAGGTTGAAATATAATAATCCTTAAATTTTTTTAAACAAACTTCTCGTTATATATTTTCTAAAGAGGAAATACAGTTTTACGATAATATAATTCATCATTAACAATGTTGTACTGAACACGCAAGCTAATATTCATACCTGCACTCCGAGAAACTTTCAAAAGCTTCTGTAAGTTTTTAGACTAATATGAAAATAGTTGTCGGATTATTATGTTCCAACCGTTTCAACCTAATAATAATGGCAAAGCAGTCATTCATCGTGTAAAAAAATAACTGGACGTGCGAAGACGACGACGACGGAACAGAAATGAAATGATGTCGCTCGCCCTCTCAATACGCCCTGATTTCGTAAGCCAATCTCTTTGATTTCGATGACAATTAATTCCGAACTCTCGATTCCTATAATGCATGTATCAATAACTTTTTCTCATATATACCAGTACGTAAGATATTTGATTCCGAACAACGGTACATACAAGAGTTGGCTCGGGTAAAGTCTCTCGGCGGGCCGTGCCCTATAACAACCGGTTGTCTATACTTGCCATGAGACTCGACCGAGTCTCTTGATAATATGTCACAAGGTCATGAATTTCATAACAATAAACTATGCGTGAATATATTATACTAAAGACCTTTGCTTATACTCTGTATATATTTAAACGTCAGGAATTATTATTAAAATAATAGATAGTTCTTAGGCTCATATATATATTATTGTGTTAATATAAATATACGTAATTTTGGATCTATATCTAAAAATTAAAAGTGCGTACTGAACAGTGATAAATAAGCAATGTTTATTAGTGGAATGAAAATTCTCTCGGTATATTAATTATTAATTTTTGATGTAATAATTAATATATTAATTGTACTTACAAATATCTATATAAGAATATTGTATCGATTACTCACAATTTTGTAGATTTTCGTAAAAGTGCTTGTTTATACCAAAGCAGTGGGTGATTATAGTTTCTTCTATATGAGTTACTAGAAACGAAGTGAACTGCTGTACCGTCTTATTTCAACTGTGTTAACGTACGGCTATGTATGCATGATAACGGTCACAATATCAGAAAGACTTTATTTGTTATCACTATTACAGAATGACTTCTAGAAATATTCCTACGTTAATACTTGGACTCCATTATATGACTCCATTATATTACATAATAAATAAAGCAAAGCTATATGTACCGAAGTGCATCATATGACACGCTTCTTTTAATCTTTAGATATGAAAAAAAAAAACAAGTTGTAAGTAATAATAATTATCGGGTATGAATTATGAGAAAATAAAAGCATGAAAAATACAAGTCTCTCATTCTTTACTAAATCACTAAATTCTTGGGTGCTTTCATGAAATAGCTTTAGCCTTCCTGGCCTTAGGGTTCGCTTTGCCACTTCATGCTCTTCTGATTCTCCGTCATAGTTGAAATACCCTACGTGCCGAACGCAAGAGAAGAGTTATAAAGCTGGACGCATTGTTCCGCGATAACTACGGTTCATGGTGGATACTTTCAGAGCGAAATGGAAACCAATGGATAGAAGCAATGAACCGAGCTTTACACTCCTATGAATACTTTCACAGGTATATGTATACTACGAATATAAAGGGACTCTTTTTCTTTTTTAATTCGATATTTATTTCTAAGACTTTGTTACCTTAGACCATTAAGATTGATCTCCCACTGATTAAGATGCATGCAAGCGTCGAGGTGACAGCAAATGGATTGAAAGTAGCTATTCGCTATAGATAATCTTTATTATTATAGAAAAACAGTTTACTTGTCTTATTATCAAAAGAGGTAAAAAAATTAATTGGGTAATTATAGAAACTTTGGACAAATAGTCTAATCCAGGAAAAGGTAATGAATCTTTATTACGATCTCGAATACGTAGTACCTATTAAAGAAACATCTAATCAAATCAGGCACTGGAGTAACGCTAGCTATTCGTTGCACAATTAGGAAACGCATGAAGCTGTACGAGATGTACCCGTATAGAGGAATACCGAGTGCGAATAATTCCTCGGAGCTGATGAAGGGATTTAGATATAATTAATACATCATCAAAAAAATATTTCCGCGGTGGTACCTTAGAACCCTTTGCCAGGAGCTCACTAGGTAGGTTACTCGACACTGAGATCCTTTCATCGTTCAGCCTTCAGAAACGGACTATATTACTCGGCAGTTTCATCGTCCTGAAACGTGAATAAGTGAGTAAGGTTAAAGGGTTGAAATGCTGGTGAGGTTTGAAGGGCTGGGGATGAGGGAGGCCAGTGGTTCCTCACCAGTGAACACGAGTTACTCCTGGAAACTCCCTTTCTATGTGTCACACTCTCAAAAGTCATATCCGGCGGTAGCACGTGAGCGAGTATGAGTTAATTCGAAGATCCTCGGTGACCGTAACGGGTTCCGGCGTAGAGCGTCGCGACGCTCACCGTTTTACTAGTCGGTAACGTCCATGCTTGCTACGTTTTCTAGCCGAAGGGTATAACTCTGTGGATTTTGAAATATTAAAAATCTTACGAGCACCTAATTCCCTAAAACGTATCTTACTGTTGACGAACTTTTGTCTTATACAATTTTACTTTTGCTCTTAGATTACACCGGTGGCTTCTCTGTGCGCGACAGTAATATAAAAGCACGAATATACCTGGCTATATCCAACTACGTAAGTGGCGGATTGGCCATGTTGAATTTAAACGCAGCTCTGAGCACACATAGTCTGGCCAAGTGCAGCGGAAAGCACACGTTAAGGTAGATTTATGCTGGTTTGGAGTGGAAGATTTTCACGATTCTTTTTTCTTTGCCCTTCGTGTCATTTTGGTTTCGTTTTATGTAGGTACTTTCTATCTTTTTCTGTCTTATCTCTTTAATTCTTACTTTCTTGTTTCGTTCAAGCTCTCAACATATTACTGTGGTAGCTACCACTGGGGCTGTCTGATGTTTTGTTTTACCTTGGCTTCTGAATTGAGTAATATGTATTTTGGTACCTGCTACGTCTATCCTCAACATTATTATGAGTTTGGAAATCTGGTAACAAGTGGATACACCGCAATTTCGAAGAAAGTTTGATCATTACGGTGAGAGTAAACGGAAGCCAACATCTCGCGAGACTAATTAGCTCGGCTAATTATTCAAGGTCATTTTACCGTAATAAGAGGAAAATGATGTTTTATAGGATGACAATTGAAACTAGTAAAACTCGAGAAACAAATAGAATATATAGATTGTTTTAGCATTTTAATTGATTGCACATTATAATCTTTACGTTTCCATTTCAGGAAGTGTCGCGAGGAAAGAATGTATTGCGTCAGATAATATTGCGCTATGAAAGACTATTACCTTTTGCATGTTTATTTAACGCTCTAGAAACTCTTTACTGCTATTTCTATCTTTTCCATTGCGTTTCTCTCATTAATTTGATTTTCAAATATTCAATATTTGCCTCCTTTTATAATTATATATAAAGCAACGAAAATACGAGCCTCGCAGAAAAGCGTATCTCCCGCAGGGGTTTCGTGGAAGTGAAAGCCGTTAAGTACCAGCTTGAGAAAATCAATGCTAAATCGGAGGTGAATCTCCGAAAGCTTATCGAATAAGGCTGTAACTTTGCATTAAGAGTTTCTTCATGCCATTGCTTCCATGAGGTCGACTATAGAATCCCAGCGCACAACGGCCGTCTGTTTCTCCACTCAATCCAAATACAATCTCGCTCGCATCCCCGTTAACCATTCCTGAACGATGAGAGTGCCGTGTAGAGGTTCACAAGGGAATACAGAGTGTCCTCAAAAGCACGCTTCGTCGAGCTCTATGTATTATTTGAAATGTACCTGTAAACAGCATAACACTCTGGCTACTGAGATGAGCTAGTGCTTCCATTAGCTCAGAAGACAAATCGGTTATCAAGGAGAAGAAATTAGTATATTAAAAAAAATTTACTTTTTACCAATTGATTTTTTTTATATCTAATTTATTCTTGCTGTGCGTTTCTACTTTGTAAGCAAGTATCTCGGTCTTATTTTTATTAATCCTTATCCTTCGAGTTAAAATGCTTGATATGGCTTATATATTGAATATGTATGATTGATAAGAATCCACATATTAAGTATGAGATAACTATGTTATATGTCTCACAAATCTTGTATACAATGACCGATCTATTTAACCATGTTTCAAGATTTACCCATCGCTCAAGATAATATCCAATGTCGATTTTAAATTATGTGCATATTGCATTCATGCTTTTGTGCTGATATGCATGTGTTATATGTGTCGTATCAACTTTCGCTGAAGCACGACCGCATAAAACATATGGGAGTGTCTTATGCATTAGCTATCCAAAAAAAGAGATGTGTGTGTACATATGTAGGTGCACGCAAAATTTTGTGGTTCCAAACGAACAGCTGATCCGTAAAAATTTGTAAGGAATATCAAGTTCCTTATGTATATGGAATAGCAATATTTACAGATGTCAAGCATCTCTGGTTTCAAAACGACACACGCACTAATATGCAAAATTTTAGTGTCTCTTATGCGTGCATAAAAATACTCGGTGAACCGCTTAACTAATTTAGGTCAAATTTACTAAAAAAAATCATGAACAAGTAAATGGAATAATATTTGGAAATTCCAAGCACTTTCAATTTTTAAAATTCTACATCCGTGAAGCTAATATTCTTTTCCAACGGCGAATGTATAAGATGCGACTGCTTGTCCCAAGCGGTTGTGACTTAAGGGAAACCAGCTTGTTGTGATAGTTTTATTGGTACCTACGTCTATTATGAAACGGATTTAGACATGTAGATGTTGTAAGATTAAATAGGTTAAGATTAATACAGTTGTTTTTTTTTCAGAATGTTACAGTTTTATTAATGGTACAATTAGATTGGATAAAAAATTAAAATAACGTGAAGCCTATACATATACAAGTACGATACGCTGAAAATGATGCAAAGGAAAGAAAATACTGTTCACTGGCCGATTGAATAATTCATTATGCAACATATGCGCAGCCCGTCAACAGCGAAAATCCACACAAAGCGATGTCGGCGATTTTAAAATCATAAATTTTAAAATTACCGAAGAATGGACAATTCAATTAACGGATTATTGAAACATCTGGGACAATCGTACTTGCTTTATAGAGTACGATAGATTCGAATAATGATTAGAATTGATGTAAACTATTAGATAGACACTTTTTCAAATTTTCATCGTAGATTTTAGACAAACTTGGAAAATTATCTTAAAAGTTTTCCTTCTTCAGTATCGCCATTTTTTAAAAATAATAGCATATAAAACTCGTGTACGCTGTTGCACTATACTATTATTACATTTTTATTTTTATTCATTATGCATTTTTTATTGATTGCAGTTGACTTATAAAGATATTTATAGCGTGACAGTTCCTTGTAATCGCAACATACTTATTATTATATGCAATCCATTATACGAATTTATACACAAAATGAATTATCCGAAAGTTCCGAAATTTACGAGACGGGTCCTTACTTCATTCTTTGATAATGTTTTTTGGAAACTGAAATAGAAAGATCGTTCGGCTTGAAGCAAAGTGCGTTAATTTTTATATAAAACTCAGACAATTCATGATTTTCAGACACCGTGACTGTAGCCAGTAGACAGGCCTCTTGCCGTTTAGAGGGCCGGCATTTTCGCCGAAAAATAGTGATCTTTCGATGTTGTAAATCTATAGATATATAAAATATAACCAACAAATATTGCGTACAATCTTTGGGCTTTTTTCGGAACCACAAATGGTCTGGGTCAAAGGTTAAAATTACTGTTAGCACGAATAATGAATAAATTATTTAAACGACGTTAAAGATTTTTATCGCGTAATGCACCTAATGAAAAGTGTCATTATTCGCCGTATTACCAGAAGAACAAGTCAATAAAGTGCCTCGCGATGTACACCCTTGTAGATCATTAATATCATTATACAGTCCATAGAGTCTCCTTAATGAAACACTGTATAACCTTAAATCATATAAATGCGATCCAAATGCTTATGGTCTTTAAATATCATTATCCCTTTGTTTATCGTCCTATCAAGTTTTTACGTTTCGTGCTTCCGATCAGAACTCGTATAGTCTGATCGTTCCTCGTTAACTCTAGGACGTCAGAAATTGATGGCCAATTGAAGCTTGCATCACGCAAACCACGTAACATAACTTATATATAGGGTGTAACTTTCCGGGGGTCCGGCTCCCTCTATTTATACTTGTTGTCGTAGGAATAATATTAATATTGTAGTGTACCTCGTCCGAATAGAATATTGTGTTGATACGTCTGCTAGCTACACTACAATATTAATATTATTCCTACGACAACAATTATAAATAGAAGAAGACGGATCCACAGCCGACATGGGCTCCTGCCACATCGGACCTCGGAGAAGTTACACCCTGTATATGCAGCATTGTACAAGATGCTACACAAAAAATATTTAACACTATTCCTACCGACACTTCACGTATACCTATTCCTACCGCGACCGGTAACGGTCATTTGATCGGTCGCGGTAGGAATAGTGTTAATCTAAAACATTAATTATTGTCATTAGGTTAATTACAGGCATTTGACGATTCACTTATATCCCTTGGAGGAAATTGTTATACATTAGAACCACATGGATAAATCCTAAAATGTTCAGAACTTCTAGGACACCTAATTCCGTTTCCGAGTTATGACAATAATGAAGTTAGCTGAGATAACATCCGATGACGCGACATCTTTACAGTCGAAGTGGCTGAACCATCGCTAGCTGGCTGGCTGGCTGGCTAGCGTGGGATAGATAATAGGTGGGTGGTTGACTCCACATTAGTAGCGAGTTAACGTAAGGATAAAGTTAGAGACCGGATGACCTAATCCGTAACTCAGAACAACGCTAATTCGTAGCCACTGGATATAACTCTAATAACGGGACTTCTTTAAAGCGGAGTTAGAGTGGGAATTGTACTGTAAATTTTGAAGTTTGGCGCTACGTTAATTTGAAGTTGGCACGCAGTGAACAGTCGACTACTCGAGATCTTTATAACGTAGGGTTGGTTCTCCAGGATCAGTTATACCCGTTCTATTCGTCCAGGATTTAACTAGACGTCGTACGGAACGCGTGTCAGAATCGTAGGGTCCATCCGGTTCCTAATTTTCAACTATATAGCTACAGCACGAGGTTGAAATTAGCGAGCGCGCTACCAGTCGAGGTAAAGCCGCCTATTTACAGCCAAAGCAGTCCGAGCATTCCCTGTGCATGGCGCAAATCATGAAACAGTTATACGTACAATCTACCTGCAATCATGTTACATGTAGGCCAAATTCACAAGGCCGAAAGCCTTTAGCCAGTACAGTGTAGTGTCCAGTGAATACTGCCTAGTATCAGTCAGCTACTACCTATCAGATGCAGCTACGAGCTAATATAAATGCTTAATAAATATACCAAACACATTGACACAGTTCAACTTTGGTTGATATGAAAAAATATTTTCACGAGTACGCTCTGTAAAACAGAAATGTCCAAAAGTTTGGATATAGTAATCAAAAAATGAAAATAAACTTAAACGATTCATACTTCAAAGTTCCGCTCCATATTTTTATCCCATATAATAATACAGATGGTGCAGACCGAGTGACGCATATACTTTCTTGCGAGATACTCTGTAGAAGCAGGATAGAGAGTAAGGGAGGGATAATTGAATACAACTTGATCGGGCCGCGCGTTTCCACCCCATTAAATCGGGCTTAAACTGCTTGGAGACGGTAAGGGGGTGAATTGCCCCTCGCCTAGGTTGGTGCGAGGGAATGTTTACTGCTGCCCCAGCTGGGGGCCAATCAGTATAGTCTCCATGCCCCACAACCCCTATAGGCACTATACAACCGTGCAATAGAATCGCGCCGGCAATAGCTAAGTCGATGTCGTTATATTGCCGGATTATTCCTCACCGCTTTTCGTTATGGGTATAATCAAATTAACTTACTTCAGATTTCAGAGTCGTCTCTATACCTGCCATCTACTTGATTCCCTTCCCCCCTTTCTCCCTCCTCTCTCTCTCTCTCTCTCTCTCTCCTTCTCTCCCTCTCCCTCACTCCATCTCTCTCTCTCTCTCTCTCTACATTACTCTCGCTCACTTTCGGCACCCCCATTATCCTTCTAGCAGCCCTTGCGCGCAACACGCTCACCTGCGTCACTGACGTTTACCACTCATTACCGAGCTCAGTGACGCCAACTGCCAGCAGGAAATACTTGGCGGAACTTGATCGTCATCAATATATACCTTTCGATGCCAAACTGGTACTTAGAGTAATCTTACGAATTACACGAAGAGAATCACTCAGCAAATATTATAAATTCAGGGAATTAAAATCGTCCTTTGAAACGTTGGTAAATAATCAGTATGATTGAAATTTCCTTGTTTTTTTTTTTAAACCTCTCTAAGTATTTTGACTTAAGTGACTATGAACCTTAATATGCTAGAAACTGTCTTAAATTTCTAAGATTATTTCTTGTCTTATGATTTATGAGAATCTTGCAATTTTCAGTTATTCTCACCATAATGGATTCAGTTCATTGATCCGAAACATCGGTGGTTAAGTGCAATTGGATGATGCGACAGCTTTCGGCATTGGTTTGCGATTTATGTTTAATCTCTCGATTATGGCGCTTTTGGTAAACGTCAGTCACATGTAGTGATCCTTAATGCCTATCATCAATTCTGTATTAATGGAGCTTATTCACTGTAAGTCGATGGTAAACTTGAGGGTTTATTGACGTATTGCCTTGTTAGCCGATATACATATGTTTTTAATTAATCATCATATGTTAATTTCATGAAAGCTATTCGAGTCGAGTTGGTTTCATTAGTCCGATATTTATTTCTTGCTTGTCTGTATTAGTAACATAGTTGACAATCTTGTTAATGGTCCTTCGTATTAATTACGAATTTCTCGTTAAGTACTGAGTATATACATATAGTGATTATTTCCCTTATAATTGTCACAGTATGAATGCACATAGAGATTACTGTATCTACTATTTCCACGATATTAGACCATTACGCCTTCGTTTGTGAATGTTTGATCAACATTCATTATTCTTTTTATTCATGATATATAGATAATATATTAATATATGAAATGGCTTTACTTCGAAAAATTGATCGACATATTTATACAATCAAAAATGTATACATACCCTGTGAAAAAAATGAGTTATATATATTTCTTTTATACGTAAAACATACGTACAAGGAACATATGATACAATATTCATAGATATTATACCACAGATTTCATTACTGTTATATTTTTATTAAAACTTTTAAATTATTTTTTATTTATATATGTCAAATCTTTTGTCGTCGGCTACCCAATGTACTATTCCTTTCTGAAGTCACTGATCCGTGCCTCGTCTTTTAATCAAATGAAAATAACGCTAACTGCATTATCATTAACAACTCGAAATTTAATTACATGCTCACTATATAAATGCTTAAGCATTTTGAGCATCACAAGTAATGCTCATGGCAGCGAACGTATTAACATGATTGTATTCAAAACTCAATATTGGAAAAAAGAACGTTTTTGTTTCAGTTTAATATACGTATCACGGCGATTCACAGTGTTACACTTTCATCCCGTAATATATCAACAAAAATTTCCCAAGAGACGGAAAAAACATGACAATCATCGCCGTGATTCTTTGTCCATCATCAAATTCAAGAAATTCCTCGTATGAAAATTCGTCGATAAAATAGAATACAAATAAATGCTACAGATCGGTCATTTGATAAGCAAAATACAGTAAAGGAATTAATGCAAATTCCATACCTATATGTATATTTATAGGAATGTAACAGTAACAGCTCATTGTGTATACATATTTTCTGTCTTGGTTATATAATAATTAAATAAAATTAAAGTATTATGAGTTGAACGTATGCAATTAATATATGGAACAAATGAAACCACATATGGGATAGATTTAGAAAGTATTAATTTTTCGACCTGGCCTCACTCGAGTAAATATAGATGTGCCTTTAGTATTAACTTGTTAGTATTTCTAAAATATTCTTAAAAATTATATGTAATTGAGGGTAATAAACTAATAACGAATATGACCAGTTTGTATATATATTTTTGGTCATTACTCCGCTTGTAAATTTCATAGCGTGATAAAATATGTATGAAAATGTGACTAAAAAGATACTGAATCATATTAAAAAATATCCCATAAAAATTCGTTCAGTAGTTACAAGGCCTGTGGCGAACAGATAGACATAAAACATAATATCGGTTATAACTTTTTTTCAATATGAATATTTAAACATTTACGTATTATCACAGCATATCAGACCTTCCTCTGAATCCCTGGTAGAAATTTCCTTTGCCAAGTCCAGGGCCCGTCTAGAACCCCCTGGCCCACTATAGGACTAACTAGGACCTCTACGGGCCCTCGATATTCAGAATGAAATTTCTATTACGGCTGTAATCATATGTTTTTCAGCTTTCTACGTATGCGAAGATGTACAGATGAAGAAAAGTCTTATCACGAGTATGAGAAATTGTTTAAAATCAATTATTACGAGTACAGGACGGATTCGAGGATCATAGAAAAAAATATGCGGTCGGATCATCCACCAGATTCGTCCTAGACATCATGCGCAGATCTCTTCCATATTTTTCATTTTCATTACTCGATTACGTGAACGAATATCAGAGAAAAATAATCAAAATCAGGCGGCAATTCGCATTCTTACGTAAAGATAGAGAAGCAAACACGTCTGATATCCCTCAGATTATCCGAAAAAAGAGGTAATCTCTCTAAAAGATTCCATCCATTTTTGAAACTCACCCTTGACCCAATACTAGAAGCGAAAGGCAGTGTGCACATTAACGTAACGAAAGCGTGAGTTTAAAAGTAAAGGAGTCGGTGAGCAATAAAAGAGGCCACGCTGAGGTCGTTCAGAAAGGACTTTGGACTTTGATTAGCCGGATATACAGCGTATACGATATAGAGGTTAGGTATACCTTGAGTGGTACAGTATAGAAACTAGGCAGGATTAGACGGGTCTGGGGGCTTTGCTGGATTGGTAGAATCATGTAGTGGCTGGGTAGCCTAGGTTGCTCGACTTCTTGGCAAGATTAGCTTAGTTACAGATAACGCCAACGAAGCCCATACTGGGTCCTGGGCCTGATGCACGAGATCGGGATACGGCAAGAAGTTTGATTATCTTTCCGGGAATACGGGGTGAAGTCGAGGTCTGAGGTCGGAGGTCGCACTCGTCGTCAGATGTCTCTATACGGATGGAAGGATATTGTGATCCCTGAAGCACAACTAGAGCCACGCTTTGGTAGCTACTCAGCTATATTACATGGCCAGGGTGCGCACACCACGCGGAGGCATCCAAACAAGATCCCTATCCCCACTCGGAGTTAATTGCCTTGCCAATGTAGGATTAGCAGGCTTGAGGACTGTGGAAGCTGCCCTGTGGCCGCTTAACCTTCTGCCTATCCAGAGAAATACCCGTTGTTCCTACCTGATGCTCCACTTCAAATTTCGAGCGGTTCTCTACCCCTGACTCAACCTGGCACCGTCCTCCTACATGATCGGCTTTCGACCTCTTGAAACATCAATAATCTATATGCTTAAAGCATATAAGATCTATTTAGAGTCACTATAAATACTTGAATTATTTTCTCTTGTGACGAAACTCGCGCTTACAATCTGTTTATCAATAATCTCAATAGATAGCGTTGTTGGCGATAGACCTCCCCCTCTAATAAGTAATAGTCCCTGGTAGGAACAGCTATTAGCATACTCGTCCCTTTCGTCAATTGACCGTCGTGCAAACGAGACGTGTAATAAGCGAGAGCAAAGGTATTGTACTTTCTGTAGCATATGTTGTACATATATATATAGATATATTCCGTGATTAATATTATTTAATACGCATTCCTACCAGGCGACAGGGCTCTATAATAGGACATAACCTTTCGATATCTAATAAACGCTGGACAAAACGTAACACGTCCCAGAAGTACATGAAGGAAAAGCGATAGTGAGGATCAGAAACTCAAACATGAATAATGACATCCATAGAGGAAATCTGCTGAGATGTTACGGAGCAAACGAGGATTAGCAGATGGACAACGGCCTCATTTTTCGAAAATAAGAAATATAAATTATTACCGTTTGATATCGAAGAGGTTCAATTATATTATCTATTAATATTGTTTAAGTTCTTAGACGTTTCTCTTTTTTTGTGTTAATTTATAATAAGTGAATGGGCTATGAATGACCTCGGGATTAATATGAGGGCTAACGGTTAAAGATAATTATGTAATGAGTTTTTTTTATATTGTTAAATTGATTAAACCATTCATTTTATTTGTACAAGAAAGAAATTTATGACACTCTCGTGTCCCCACTAGATGCATCGATCTTCATTGTACACCGAGAAAAGAGAACAGTAATGGTTACTAGTCGGGTTAGCAGTGAGCCTCAGTAGTGATTCCCACTTTGGTGCAAAATCTTGATCACTTAGACACCCTATAAGAATTATTTTAGAAACGGTAATACCTATTTGTCACACAATTTTCATATAAACTGGGACCAGTTGTTATGACCATAGTAACCATTATTGTTCTGTTTTCTCCGTGATACCACTTGTAGAGCTCATACTTCTTATATTTGAAATTAAGAATATGGTCTCAAAACTTTTAGATTACGTCTAGATAATGATATTCTTATTAAGGAACTCGTTAGTATTCGTTACGCAGCATCTCGAGTAGCTGATACAGATTCTTACCACCTTGAATCTTTTAAGATTTTCGGATAACTTCCAAGTTTTGTTAACCAGTTGGTGTACTCGAGCGGTTAATCTAACTGGGTGTAAGCAAGATGTTTGAAAAGTTTCGACTTCCGGTACCCTTCTCTCAGTGAGAGGTCTGACTGTCCGAGTTCCGTTACCACTTGGAAACCTGGTTAGGTACATGGTCGGTAAAAGGTACGGTAAGGAACTTTGAGATTTTCCGCTATCTGGAAAAGTTTTAGAAGTTACGAGAGCATTTTGACCACGAAGTGCCCTCTGAAGTGACGAAACAACGTGAATATAGGTGAGATAGGAAGATCGAAAACCGAGTTCCATTTTCAAAACAGAACGAATGAAACCACACTTCTGTGGGGATCGGTTTGGCCTGCCTTCAAAGCCAATGGTACGAACAGGACTATTAATCAAATCGAATCAAGCTGTGCCTAATCAGTCGGTGATAGCCGACCGAGTAGGGAACCATAAAAACTTGGATTGGCTATCGAGCAGCGTGCAGGGTTCAGCACGGGGATCGCGAGGGTTAGGTAGCTTCTGTTATGTTGTAGAGCTAGGCTGTACTGACGTTGAAAGATGGAGGTGCTCCTTCTCTCTAGCCGCTGCTTCCAGCATGATGTAGCACCATCCGAACGCGCTGATAGATCCAATTTACAGAACGCCTTGCCGCTGTAGAAGACAATTTTTAACTTTACAAAGATACAGCGAGATAGAGACGGCCATGACTAAAATTAAGAATTTTACCATAACTATCTACCATTCGACCAGTTTCTCTCCATACATTTTTTTAACCCCGCTCAGTGGAATTCGAACTGGACATAATGCAGTAATTTTGTCTGACTATAAAAACCATGCCTATACGTGCAAACTGTCTGTATTTAACTCGACCCTCGTTAAGAGAGCCGATTAAAAATTAATTTTCTTCAGAAACACTATATGCTCAACTCGCTTCACGTAATAGAGTATAATGATTTTTCTAGTATACTACACTTTCAAATAATGTTATTTTCTTACTACTCGGCCCAACCAACTCACCCGGAAAGTCGACGGTAGGAGGGCGGCGGCGCCAATTTGCTCCAGGCGCTTCAGACAGCGTAGAACCAGCGAGCGCCGGGAAGAAAGTTGAAAGGAAAAGGTAGGGCGTTTAAAAAGATATTGCAATCTCGACCTTGCTGAGACCGAAAAACAGTATCGATCAAACTTGTAACTATAACCGCACTTCAGCTACTATTAAAAATATACCGTAGAACACGTACATATATTATACAAGCTTCTCCACTTAAAAATACATTTCGTTAAATGAATTAAGAAGAAAATCACTGGCTCAGGGTTTTCTGGTTTATCGATAATATTTATCCACCTCCCTGTAGCAAGTGGTGTTGCTCTGGAGTAATTAGCATCGATAAAGATCACCGTATAAACTATGGCGGTTTGGTATCGTATGGTAGGGCAAGTCTGGCGCGGTCCAGCTTGGTAGAGAACATCGGAAGTGTCTCGCCAGCGTAGGTGACTGAGCATTGGCCATGTGAGCACAGCTGCCTCGACGATTAATGGAAAACTTAATTATTGGTCGTAGATCGGAAATCTGGGAGGGTTAGTTCTATATATGTATAAATGCCTTTGAATATATATATGTGTATATATACATATATGTATCTGTGTACGTATTGGTATATATATACGTATACAACAAGAGCGTTTCATAGGGTAGGATGATTGCGTATAGAGGCCGGCCGCGTGGGATGTACTTGACGTATCACTCGAATGATCGGATATCGATTAGACCATCGACCGTACGGTTGACCCTCGATAGGTCGTAACTTGCACTCGATGCTATTTCACTAATTACCAAGGCGACATGGCAATGCGGATGGCACTTCAACTTCCACAGTTTCATCATTATACTGGAAGAGTTATCCTAGACTCCGAATTTGGGAGGAACCTTCGTATGTATTAGGCGCGCTATTCTCTAATCAGATTGCTGCCGCCCTCCGGTTAAGGTGTGATTGACACGACAACTTGAATGACTCTGTAGGCGAGTCATTGATAGGAAGTTGTAGTCGTTTGTTGACAGCGAGCCGAGTGAACTATTCGAATAGAAAACTGTCGTGCGTATCAGTATCCTATGACGTGTTTATAATACGATATCAAGAACACCGTGACTGTGGGTTCGGGTTTTCTGATTAGAGAACAGTGCACCTAATACATACGGAAGCTTCTCCCAGATTTGGAGTTTAGGATAACTCACCCTGTATACTGTGATACTAAAATATCACGTTACAAAGTGCTGGATTTAATGACTACTGTGTTTCGATTACGGGACGCAGTATCGTCCGTCGAGAAACGTCACGAGAGGTACCGACCAAGAACTCCAAGGTCCAAAAATGAATTCCTATAGGAATTAGGTTAATTTTATTGTATAATTATTTCATGCGTGTGATACCCGGTTATCATCACGCCACGATAACCACTCGTATGGACATCCAGAAACGAGTACCAGTGTCAGTATCGCAGGGTGAAAGCCGTTATCACTTATGCAAGGGATAGTTAAGGGGAGTCAAAGACGCCCGACGTCTCCACCCTCCAGCCGACGATACCAAAATTGAGTAGAGAGTTGGTCACGTAGAAAACATCGCCATAGATCATCTCGTATTATTATAGTATCGCCGGTACTGATATCCCAGGAAGGGCACATCGTGGTGCTGAAACGGAAGTAAGCTACCCTGGCAAAGCGATGTGAACCTCTGCTACCTATCCGTCCTGGCGAAGTCCGGTTCGCCGTCAGAAGACACCTGGACACCCGACGCTACGGCAACGAGTTCTGACAGACTTTTAGCAAGAATCGGAAACTAAAGACCAGACTTCGTACACTATGATTGTTCGCCGTAGCCCGTATAAAGAATTTAGACCGTCCTTCCGACTATTTGAATGTTTCCGATAGGAAGACACCGATTATAACATTATCTTTTTGCGTACTTCTCGTGATAGGCGTAGTGATTTAACGTTTTTGTAACTAAAGTCCCGTATTGGAATTCAACGCGGTGTTTCGAAATTGGCGTGTAGCGCTATGATTGGCGAATACTCCTGCGATGACGATTGGCCTGGAAGGGCTTTGGCGACAAGGAGGACGCTAATCCAGCCAGTAGGAAAAAACCTTTCGTGCGAGCATTCTTTCGTTGCCAGCCGTCTTAGCCGGGTGCGGCCTTGTAAGTTTTCGTTGTTGTCTCGCGAAGTATTGCATCGTGCACTGTAAGAGTCTCGCTGTCCTGAGACCGAAATTTTTTCCGCCTTCGTGGCTTCTGCTAAGACGCAATTGGTAAATGTGTCTTGTTTCTAACCTCCCGGTTGTGGCCTATGAGAGACTCGGGTTTCACCCAGCAGAGAAAGATTCCGTGCCTCAGGCTCTGAACATTATATATTTTTCGATTGTCTTTGCATATTATATCCATTAGCTTTTAAGCTCCCCTGATCTTGGAGAATTGGGCAAAGATTTCGTGAACCACGCTTCTCGTGTATTCGCGTAGTAGGATACCGCTAATCATATACTAGATTTTTTATCTTTCTATTTTATTATATTTCCTACTTTTCTATTTCTCTTTTATTTTGTTGTATTATTTATTTAGCGATGCTTGGATCATATATTTTTTTACATTGTATACGCTTTCTTATCTTAGTCGACCTCGTACGTGCCGATAACAGTATTCGAATTACGTGAATCGTCCCCCCGTTCGTCAGGATGTCGCGTAGATTTTTCATAACGACTGTCACACGTATGTTTCGGTATCTCGATCGAATCTTAATTTTGTAGGAGTATAAAAAACTGCGTATCGAATTCTTTCGGCCTGAGAAATAGAGTTTCGAATTTTGTTGAATTTCATATTTCGATTGTTTGGCATGTCCTTCAGGAACAGTGTATACCGTATACTTAGTTTTTGCATTCCTTTGTCTCACATGTTCCGTAATGGGCCTTATCTCGCGTGATTCTGAAATATTAATTTATTTTATTTATTCTTTTCTCGAGCTTGTTAATTTTCCTTGAGTCTCTACCTACGATTCCTTTCCAGCTAGCCGGATCGTCTTCCCTATTTTTTTGGAATCGCGTACCTTTACGTGACACAACGGCATATCTGGCGCACATTGTTAAGTTCCGTGACCTGTCCCTCATAATTCTATATCTTTCTCAACCCTTTTTATTCCTCACCTTCCATAAAGACTAGCGCACCGTCACTCCTCGCACTCCGCTTCCTCAACGTTAATTTCTAACTCTACTGAAACACCCCCTTATAATACTTTCATTAATGCTTCCTACTTTGTACTTTCAAAAATCCATAATCTCAGAACTTCAAAAAACCTATTCCCTTGCCAATCCTTCCAGTTACACTGAAAGTGGGTTTTCCCGCTTTTTCAACCTCTACGTTTTATTATTTTTCTCAGTATAAAAGGACCAACCTTTCTTCAGTTTAGTTAGTAATATCGACATTTTACGCGATACTTCTGACAAAATACATTCTTCAACATCGATTTCATCTACCCAGAAAGCGATCAGCATTCTGGAACTTATTACAAAAATTGATCGGAAACGATTGTTTGAATCGTAACATCGAACGATCCCGCGTTTTCACATAATTTTTTAATTATATCTCAGAAGGAATAAGAATGTCTCGGTGATATTCGTGACAGGATCAGTTTTGTCGCTACGCACAGCTACAAGGATCCGAGTTCCAAAATAACTTTAGAGACACCTACAGTAAGTAACAGGACACTTTGACGCACCAGTCTCTTGTTATTGAGGACTGTCAAGGGTAGTCTTTACAGGATGATCAGTCGGTTGTATATCCCATATCACAGTAAAGTTTAGTAATAGATACTGAATATATCCCATCTTCAAGTAGACGATAATAATTATATCAGGAAATACGGGAAGATAATTGAAGCAGAATTTAGCGAAGAAGCTACAGAGCGGATAATGGAACAAATATAGTTTGTCGTAAGCAGAAGGATGCGAAATAGCGTAAGCGCAGAGTCCTAGTAAATTTGCGAGTGTATAATAAAACGATGATAATAAGGAGGAAGTTTCCGATAGTTTTCACGTAATTTATATTTAATTCCCACAACTTATGTATGACAGTTAAGATTTAGACTTCAAAGAGAAATCGATAAAAAATACAAGGATCCGAATGTTCGAGCAGCGTTCTTGGTTTGCTAATTCTTGGGTTACCAATTAAGGCACAGGTTTGAACCTAGAACCCCTTCATCTACTCCTCTAGGTTCTTAACTATGTAAACTATCCACCGTGTGGTTAAGACATCTCCCGATAAGCAACTCTTGGTTGGCTCGCTCCCCCTCTGAGACTTCACATGTCGGAAGCTTCCACAGCCTAGAAACTATAAGACGCTTGTTGCTAACACAGCCACCTAAATTGCTCCCCAGCAACAATTTATTATCGCCACCGAAGCTACTAGTAATAAGAAGACGGCGTGTAATCCACTCTCACCAGGAGAGCTTATCGCCCTGTTCCTAAACGTGAAACATTGTCAGCATGTGTGTCGCGTTCGAAACGTCTCTCGGTCATTCTTTCCGGATCTATCGAAAGGCACTGTGTGTCTCCTAGGAGCGCGTGTGCTTTGTCGTGTTAGCAGACACGCTTCGGTGAGTTTGAATGATTTTTCAAATCTACTCTACACCTCTTAGGGATCCACTGACACGTGCGAGAGCCACGAGGAACCAAGAGGAGACTTCACTGGCAGCTTCGTGAAAGAATCGGAAGAGATGGGACTCCGTCATTCGAGGATATTCAGAGCAGGAGATACGCGATATTATATACGTATACGTATAACAGTTGTGTATACTGTAGACATACGTATACGTGGATATCTCTTACGGTCGAGTCTTCGCGTCTGGAAATATGGAAACGTTAGGTTGGGTTCTAGAGCCAGTAAGGTATAGGAACGTAGGTTGCTTTAAGAACATTGAATTTAGACGTATGTCGAAACACATGCAGAGTGTGACGTGTCCTGTGAAGTACGGGTTAAAAAGGATGAAAACAATTTTAGTCAAAAGTATAGAGTCAGACTCTTAGCGCACTTTAAACCACAAGGACAGACTTCAATTTGAAAGCTTCCGCGTTCAGCTAGAACGTACGTACGCTTTTACGTAACGCGCCGAAAGGAGATCACGCGACGAACTTGTGCAGCCGTAAAGTGCCCAGAGCCAGTGCCGCTTTTAATGCTGTTTGCTCGGTCCCAATGCCCATAGTAAAAACTAAATATAAAGCAGGGCTTTTGTCGATGTAACCGGCTGGAATAGGAGCGGCTGTGTTTGTCGAGCTAAGTGACACTAATTGAAAGTTCAATGCTGGCATATTGATTACACCATAGGTCACATAATACCGTGCAAACGTGCCGGTAATTCAATCTCACTTGCTTCTAATTTATCCCGCAACTATCCATAGTTACGTATGATCAGCGATAGTCGGTGCTATCGTACAAGTCTATTGTCATTATCTTATCTTAAGTGACAGTCCCATTTGATATCAGTGATACGTAACTCTTCTTTGGGATATCCATCTTTCCGTTCAATAGATCTACCATGATGACGTCTCGTGCGATTTTATGGATGATGTTTCACGTGGTCCATTACGAGCAACGCTAAACTGTATTATTCACTTGTAGGAGTGCCTTGATACGGTCCTTCCAGTAGAGAAATCCCGCGATATACTGACCAGAGACACCTACGAAGTCGTGCTTCGAAATAAATTACTTCGGATTCTTACTAAAGCTTGAGAATGTTACGAATGCTGGAACACACGCTTCGTCAGAAAATGAAACAGCGGTTTGTCTCCGTTGGATCAGACTAGATTTTCCTGGGTACTACGTTAGATACTCCGAGGCAATGAATCGTAGAGAGGGAATCTGGCAGCCAAGAATATCTAACCTACTTTTTATTCTGAGCGTATCTTTCTCCAGAGGATTCGATATTTCTTGTAAGGAAAGTGACGAAGGACAATGGTAGGCGCGGGTGAACGGGTTGAATTGCTGAATACACGTTTTGGGTCTGATGCAAAGAATAGTTCCTCTCGTAGAAGGTTATGCTATGGAAGAAGAGAAGAGAACCGACGCGGAGTCAGGATGAGCTTGAAGGATTAATTTCCTCCTTGAGAAAGCTTAACTTCGAGTTGTGAAGCCAACCAAACTCCGTCCCGGCATCGTCGGATAAATGTTAATCAAGCATTTATCCTCGTCCTCGCCTTTGTCAGATACGTTATATTTGTCAGTGAGTCGTGCATGTCTATTTAAGTATAGCTGTACAGCTTTATTATAAATAATATTTAAGATTATTCACAATAATTATTTTATTTTAATTTAAGCTAATAATATGATAAACAACGAAGAACTAAACTTGGCAATAATCAACCTAAACTGATATTATTCGGCTTTACAATTTACTCTATACATTTCTCGTCACATTTAATTATTCACTATTAATTATTTCTCGCATAACCCATACATTCGCTCATTTCCCATACCTTTATTTCTATTTACGATGTCGCAACGAATGGCCTCGTGTCCGTCCTTAGCTTTGATTCCGATAACTCTTCGTCCCTTTTCAAGTGTATTTTTTCTCGGAGATTCTCCAGTCACAGTTCTTTTTGTTTCAAGATATATATAAAAGGTCCTTATCGCTATTACACAAATCAAAAAGTACGAATAGAAATTAAAATACAATGGAAATAGAAAGACGCTATTAAAACTATATTTATCTATATACATATACCTGCGATATGGTCTCGTTCACGCTTCGCAGTCGAAAGGGACCGTTCTTACTATGTTACCGAAATATATTGGGTATTGCGGGGCGAGAGGGGAAGCGATTACAATCGTGAAGATAACAATATATCGGTTGTCGGTACTCTAAGTGAGTATCACACATATATCCATGTTTATAAAGGGAGACATAGAAACATATGTACATCTCGTTACATATGCAGGTACTGTTTGTATATATATGTAGAAATAGCCATAGCAGCCATCCACTTCTGAATGGTACCCCTGCAAATTTTCACTCCGCATGCGATACTGGCAGTTGCACGCCCAAACTTGGCTCAACTTGAAGAACTCCCGAAGAATACTTCCGGTACTCCCTGCAGTGCCTGAATGTGGATTGCATTTTGCAGCTACGCTCGGAGCGCGACTCGGCTGGGTACACGATTTTACTGAGTTTATTCCGCCACGTTACGTAGCGGAATGCTCGCTGGTTTCAAATTCCTGGACAATGGCGTGCCTCCAAGCAAGAGCGTACCCAGCGCGATAATAACTTGAGAAATCATAGCGAACCTTGGCCAACTATTACGAAGACATTATTCGACTATACCGAACCCAAGTATCTTCCCGAACTGTACAAGAATTCATCTATACTTTACAGCAGGGTTACGTCCATAGATAATAAAGCTCAAAGGATCAGCGGAAAGAAGCGGAAGTGACCAAAAGATTAAATCTAAAGCCGGAAGGCGAGGGTGCTTTTGAATCGGCCTTATTTTTCGGCGGAAAGAAGAAAGACGATGAATCCGTAAAATGTTAAGAGAGCACGAGGCGGCGGGGAGAGTGGCAGAAAATAATAATAAAGGAAGGCAAGAACGTAGACGGAGACTGAAAGGTTGAAAGACGAAGAAATTCGGCAGGAAGGCCAAGGAGAGGACACGACAGTGGCACAATTATACCAGATTAAAGATACGCGCTCCACTACAGCAGGGTCCTGACCAAGTATAGTAGGGGACATGGGGCCAGCTCGAAGTAGCTTAGCGGAGATGGCTCAGAAACTCTCGTGGCTTCTTGTTGGCTTGTAGAGGGAGGATTACAGGCTCTTATCTGCACCTACTCAGGAAATTAAAAAGACCACCAGCCTGATCCTGATACTTGGAATTGGGAGGCACTCATACAGTCCCACGTCAATATACTCGTTTACAGTTACACGTGGACGATACTCTGGGAATGGGAAAAGCGACAAGCATACAACAGTCTGTATCTGCACGTATCGTACGTTACACACGAGGGTTCGACCGGAGAGTAGCGCACCTATGATCCGCAGCACGTGTCTATGTGCTGTTTATAGTTCTGTTGTCAAAGGACGCAACGCAGAGCGAAATCGTGGAAAGCATACAAACAGCTGCGAGCCTAGTATATTGGCGACCTCCCTTCTCCCTAAGCTAGCTTACAAAGTCACAACACACGACCTAACTCGGCTGGAAAATTGCAGTCGAGTTATATTCCCGTACACATGGCTATATTTGTCTACGTACACGACGAACATATTGGAAGAAAGTTCATAGATTGTAGCAATCATAGAGAGAACGCACGTTCTTCCAGTTCCTCTCGTCTGATCTGTGAATAGTACCTACTACTTCGTCGAATCAGACGGAAAAATTGCCACTGCCGTAGTTATTCCATCGAAGTCTTTCAAGTCCTTCAATAACACATAGATAAAGGGAATCGAGCTACAGATGGATGTGGAGTTACGTATTATTACGCTGTCTCCGTATGACATGAGAGAATAATACAGTTTCGTATGTAAAATAATAGGGACTTTTTAATGGGTCGTAATGAGCTCAGTAGATAATGCCTGCTGTTACATTGCGCAGAAAGAGCGCACTTTCAAGATGGCTGGTGAATCTGTTGAGGATTAGAAGGAATGACATTTGCATCAAAATAGTTTGTTTGTACCGCCAGGTAGATAAGTAAAAAGCACTATGGACTCGCTACTCCGTGTTATCTCCTGGGAAATTTCTGTAGTTTTCATTTTCTATAAAAAAAAGAGGGCCGTTTTCTTCTCTGTGCAATGAGCGTTATTGAAAATGCACCCCCGCATTGTTCTACTTTATTTACAACGTACTTATACACGTGCATGTATAACACCTAGCCACGATTCAAAATCCACCAGGCTGGAGAACCAAACCACGTGAAATGCCTGAAAGATGATGGTGGACGTTTCATTTGTCATATTCTCTCACGGAGAAAGTTTGTGGCTTTCATTTCGATTTGTGTTACTTCACAAAGATGGTATTTTTTCTGAATTTGATCTTAAAATTTGAGACCCGCGCGCAGCCGCGTATCGAAGACATACGCGCTATTAAACGACTGAGGACCATTTGCGGCAGAAACTTAGTTAACTGCTTTCGGAAGTTTCAACGGTACCAACCCAAGGAAGTAATCTTCTAGCAATTCTATAATTTCGCCAAATAAAGTTGGCAGCCTAGTTTTCAATTTAGTTGAATAGTTTCGTCGGGCTCCTCGAAGGAAAAACAACGACATACTTTGAAAATGAGGTTACAGGTGTTAATATCTTAATCAGAAATTGCACGTGGAAGAATTAATTTTTATAATGGAAAAGAAATTGATCTAGAAATTTCATAAAATCGATTATTAAGAATTCCACTACTATGTAGTGGAAAGTATTCACAAAAATTAAAAAAAGAAGTTACATAATAAATATACGTCCAGGGCTTCAATCAATTCGTGTTATCTGCTTGCTTGTTTCGAATACTTCTAAAATCGAACAAGCCACGCGTATGTAGAATTTTATTGACAGGTTTACGCTACACTGAACAAATACGCCAGATTGTCGTCCCAGTGCAGCGCAAAGAAGTGACACTTCGGTACAACACTAAAGGATCCAATGGATCCTTGAAAAAACTATCTACGGAAGAAATTAATTCAACAGAAAAGTGAAGAATAAATGAACACTACACCGACAGAATACATATAACAAATATATATCACCATAAATCATTTTCATAAAGGTCAGATGAAAAGATATGCTCAAAGGATACCCCGTAAATAATGTGTCGCCAGAGGGCACTTTAAAATATTATTTTTTAGACCTAAAAATGTATGATAGTGACGTCATAGGCATCAAAAATATTTTCAAAGAAGGGGAAACCTATTAAAAAATATTTGTCAGGCAGGTTAACAGTGCCATCTCTCTCGTGAAAAAAAGGCTTTTTCTTTCAGCGTTTGTTACAAAAACTGTTGTAACTATCTAATACGAACGAATATAAGACTCGTGTGATTGGTACACTCGTGTCTTATACTCATTCGTATTAGCTAGATAAAATGCTATTTCACACTGTTATAATAAAGTACATAAGAAATTGGTACATATGCGTTATATATGTATGTACATATATACCATATATCGAGCCTGGAATATTTTTACTCCCTCAAAAGAATCCTATCGAGTTTTCAAACCCTCATCGAAATCTGGTTGGCAGTGCAAACAAAATTGCGTATACGTCTTGATAGGAGATTTTTGGGGTAAAAAAGCATAAGAGAAGGGATAAGGGGAGTCTCGTTCTCGGGTTACTGTTCACACGAACCACCGCTGTCACCGCCACCACCGCTCGTTCTCGTTCTATGTCGAGAGTTGAGAGATGACAGGAGTTTCCATGTCGACCATGGCCGCAACTTCTCCCGGAGGGCGCATATAGCGGTATTCTGATAGTAATATTAAACTTACTCGATGCCTCTGGCAACTGGAAATTCTCTAGCTCTTTCATATACCACTTCTCTGCTCAATAAGCTCTGAGGATGCAGCCTAAATATATCTATACAATTCGTACTAGCTGTTACGGCGTGTAGCCTAACCTAACCTAGAAAGATTAGCATTAAAGAGCATCGTAAAGGAGACGTAGGACATAGATATGATTGGCTGGATAGAAAGTGATGGGGAAAAAAGTAAAAAATAAAAATTGTCAAAAATAGTTGACTGTACCGCGGATTTAAACGTTTCGTATTCCCTCGAGCATGAACTACTCGAACCGTGGTGTACGAACAATTGCTCACACGATCGAACAATTTCGATAATTGCACAGTACTCGTTTGCTTTATTTTTTTCTCTATTCTTTTTTGCCGCCCGTTTCATTTTGCTTTGTCTTTTTCCTCATTTTTTCTTTTTTTTTTTTCATTATTTTCGCAATGGATTCGTAATTCGTGTTCGCTGAATTCGCTTGTACGATGCTAATTGTGTTATAGGTTTACGTGGCATCTATCTTGGTTCAGCATACGTCAGGGTAAAACAGTTTTGATCTAACATAGAGAAAATCCATTATTAATTAAATGCAATGAGAAGGTAAGGTGTTTCAAGCGTAGGACGACGTCTTCTGAAATTAATAATTTTTTGCTCTACTACAAATTCATCACGTAGCATCGTGTTTGTAAGGTCTCAGGCTCGATTACGGAACTTTTAATAATTGTTACTTTTAAAAATGAATTATTAGTACAGTATGAAAACAGCTACAATCCACGTTTCAATAGTAAATTTCTCATGTTAATCATCTTGAGATCTGAAATATAAAATATTTAATGGACTTGGCAGATTTCAGAAACGAAGTATCATGCTTAAAAAAGTGTAGTCATCGAAATTTTTCGCTAGAAAATATTATCGAAAGATATGAGAATAAGTTCGATTTTATATTAGAATCATTGCGGTTTTCGCGGCGGAATAGTTGATAATGATGTACATCGTCAGTTGCGTTGTCACCATCGTCAGCGACTCCCAAAAAATTCAATGGATTTTTTTTTAAGATTAATTATATTGTCTTTGCAGTCAATAGATCAATAGTCAAAGGAATATCGAAAATTGGAATGTTTTATAGAAATACCAAATTCTGCAGTTTTTATGCATCGCAGAGATTAATAAAACTTGTTAAGTACGACCTTCTAAAATGATTTCACGACAATGTAAATTTGTATGCCGAAAAATATTAGGGATAAACTGGCTTGACTCAAGGAAATAATCTCAAATATTTTCAAATTCATCTCTATGATATCTGATATAATCATGGGAAATGTTTTCACATACCTACAATGGATGTAAGAAGTAACGTTTATTGTTATATTAATTGGGGACAAACGCGCGACAGCAATTTGGATTTATCTAATAATGTAAACTAAGAGCGCGGCTAAGGGAAGGTAAGATTTTACTAAAATTCTTAAAGGAATATTGGCTGTCCCTGCTTTTGCTCCGTATATTTTTCACGATTTCCACGACGTGGTTTAGCTGCGCTGGTCACAAATAATTTTTCTATCACCTCAACAAGCGGCATTTTCGTTTTTCCATCTTTTTATTATCTTTTTTGCTCTTTCTTATCCAATAGCATCTCCCCAGAACGCAACAAAGGCTTCGAGTTTCAGCGGTTGATAGAGCGGGCAAGAAATCTGATTGTAAAGAACACCTAACACCTCCATTTTTCCAACACCCGAGCCCCTCAAACTCTATTTCTCTCTTTTATTATTTTTCTCTCAAAGAAATATCGCGACTATTTCAATTTTCGCTGATATTGGCGAGCGATAGACGAGGGACGCCTCAGGGTAGCCGAGCAATCCTTTATTTTATCCGATGCCTGTATGGGCGTGCATTCTTAGCTACCTTCAGTATCGCATATGATATTTCGCATCCATGTACATAGGAATATATATAATATACTACACATAGATTACATATGTACAGGTCATGAATACATGAAAAGAGGAACGATGTCATTGTCCAATAGTCGAGTTATATTTGGCGGGAGTGAAACGCCCTCAGACGGAGCAATGTAGCTTTTTTCTACTTATCTTATAAGTAGAAAATATGTTTTTTAAATATATAAATTATATAATTTATTTAATATATATTTTTTGAAAACGAATAAATTTTTGAATCACATACAACGAACATCTTGGGGGTTTCGATGTACATTGTGGTTACATAAAAACATTCAAACGCATATGCAGAAACAATTATACTATTATAAATATAACTGGTCGAGAATGATAAAGTAGTTGCTAATGCAATATGAATTTGCATTATCAGTCGAATATTAATGAATAGGTCTTTCATAATATGAAGAACAAAATCGTCGTACATGAAACTCCAGATAAAATTCGTTCAAAACAGCACGTTAGGTAACCTACCCAACATATACATTTGTATGGTATATGTATAACTCATAATCATTTCTTTACCAAACACATGACTGTAAGTATTTTTTAAAGTCAACCCTGAAGTCACCCTAACACGTAGATACAATTATTTATCCAAGGGAAACACGAATTTGCATATAGTGGCCATTACGTGTTTTGTTGCCGCAACAGGTAATAGGTACCGTGCATTAGAAACAACACCTCGAAATAGGCGAAAAACATGAGACTCTATTGGTGACGAGACCAGCTTTTTCTGTTTCCACGTAAAAAAATATTCAAATGAAAATGATTCTTCGTTTGTCAACTAGGCCTACATCATTCTTCGTAATTCTTTGCCCACTTAACCAAAAATCAAGTTTCCCACACGTTGCGCTATCTACGACCCACAATTGCTTTGCACATGTGGAAGATGTACGCGGGCCGCTGACTTTTAGCCTAAAAATTGTTTGTTGCAAGACAGTTTGATCTCGCGTGACCGCAGACTAAATGCCAGGTTAAGTGGTTAACCAGCTTTCACCGCTCAGGCTTGTAGAGGTCCAATCAGAAGTACCCCTTGAGCTGCTCCAAGAAGAAGTAGCTTCCGTAAAAGTAGCAAGGACAGGTTCCCCATAACATAGAAGGTCAGTACCTAGACGGTACGATCCATCAAATCATTCATCCATCTATCCAGCTGCCCATCCATTGGCAAATCACAAAGGCATCTTTCCGTCTTGACGCGGGTTCGCCTTTCACTGGCAATGGGCTGCTGGAGCGTATTAACCGAAGGGGCCTATCCTGAGAATCGTAGCCGTCGAGTTCAAGTCGTAAGGCTCGGCTGTGGGCGCGCGAGTCCTCCTGGTACAGGTGTGTGCATAAATCTCGTAACTAACCTACCCTAGGCCACCCTGGCACGCTCCAAGTCGGAACGGGCGAGGCAGTTCGAGAAGAGCGTGCGCGCGCGATTATCTCGGAGGGTTGCGCGCTTTGAAAATCTCCTCCGACTGCCAGTTCTAGAAGGACAAGGAGAGTGAGAGTAAGAGAGACAGAGAGAAACGGAACAGCGAAACGAGGAAGGAGTATTCTACTAGCCAGCTAGGCAGCCCCAACGTCAACGGCGAGTCTTAAGCGTGAACCGGAGTGGGATTCTCAGAGAGGGAGTCCCACCACTGAAAATAGTGGGAGAGCGTAGAGTGGGAGCATGGGCATTTGGCGAATGGTGGGGAGAGGCCGCAAGAGCACGAGAGGGTAGTGATTGTGCTACAGTCGGACCGCGACACCCCCACGAGTGAAACCGCGCGCGCCAACGTGCCCTCAGCCCTCAGCAACCCGAGCGTCTGAACAGTGCTATGCTTTTAAGACTGCACCAGCTGTCGACTTGAAACGACCCTCGCCGCCAGCCCCTTTTCCATCGTGCCACGTATCGCTCTCAGCCTTCTTTGAGATCGACTACTCTCGAGTCTCTTTTACCAGCCCGAGTCACATCGCGCGCCAACTCCCCGCGGCGGAGTATTAATCGGGTAAGTGGTTATAAAACTAGAGAGAGAGAGAGAGAGAGAGAGAGAGAGAGAGAGAGAGAGAGGGAAAGAGAGAGAGAGAATGTGTGTGTGTCAGTTCTGTTTTTACCAAATTTTCACTACGATACATCTACGCGACTTTTCACCTTTACTCTGGAACGACACTACCTTGACACTTTATAAGAATCTGCTAAAAATCTGGATCACTGCCAATGACTCGCTTGGTCGATGTGCAAGAACCTGTTGATGATCCAGCGTCTTTTTTTTTTAACTGCTGAATTTACGAATCGTTAATTCTTTTGACTCCTGTTGTGTCTCGAGAGTTTATTGTTCATAAACGGGAATTTGTTTATGGATTGCATCTGTGCACGAAGAATCGTGGGTCATTGGTGATTGTTTTCTTAACGTTCTTCATACTACAGGATTGTGCTTGTGTATCCATAGGTATCTTTGAAACTGTGATTTGCTTGGGAGTAGCTGCATGATGACAGTTTGTAATATTTTTTTTTTGTTTATTTACTTTGTTTCTTTCGTTTTGTACCATCATACCAAATTTATATTTTTTTTGAGATCATATACTTTGCTCATGTCGCACCCACTGCTAGTTTAAAGATTCGGTCGCGGATCTTAATAATTGATTTTGGGCTTGAGGATTACCCCATCCCGGTGATGAAAGACGACCATCAGGCAACAGTGAAATAGGATTTCGATTATCGCGTTGATATGGCCGACTGAGTTACGTCCCCCCGCGCTGATCTTGACTCCCATTTTCCATTATTATTCAATACTGTTGCGTAAATGTATTTATTAGGCAATACGTTTAATTTATTAGATTTTCGCTTTGCAATATCATTATTCTCGTCCCTATTAGAGTTTTTATATCTATCACCTTCTAATTCTCGCGATTTGTCGAGTAGCTCTAAAGCTTGAACGAGTTTTGTGGTATCTGCATAGTCAATCGTTGCTACTATTTCACGAACTTTCATGGGCAACTGTTGCACAACTGCATAATGGCTCTCATATACCCCTAATCGTGGTGATAAATATTACGCTACTCTAACATGGTCCTAAAAATCCGATAGTATATTCCCATCAGACATTCAATATCTTCGCTCTTGCAACCTATTTTTAATATGGATTCGCACCGGTACCGAATAAAATTCTGCCTCAAATTTGGTTTGAAAAAGCTGATAATTTTCGAAATTCCTCACGATGTATTAAATTCCAATTAAGAGTTTTACCCGTTAAACAAATTTCTATCATATTTAGCTGACTTTCATGAAGCATATCGCTTACACGAAAGTATTGTTCTAATTAACGTAGAGATTCTTGTCAATTGGCTATACTATTGTCAGAGAAATTAACACTAAACCTACCGACAATTTTTTATAAACGTATTTTTGGCTTTAAAACGGTCAAATGACCGCTCGATGGTAGGTTTAATGTTAAGAAGCGGTACCTCGACTTTACTCCTATGAAGTTGTTTTATAAGTTTTTCCATCGGCACTAAACTCGAGTCATTGATTGGCGAACTCGACAGACTATTGGAACCTTCACAGCATTCTAACGCTGATACGCTATTACGCACTATTGTTAATTCGATACGTAACGCCTGCATTTCTCTTCTCTTGTCTAATTATTTTGAACCGCGTCCATCCTGACCTCTCAAGCCATATTATCTGCGTTATCGGAATTATAACTATGACCCTTTTCTCTTGCACAATATTCAAATTATCATCAGCAGCCCTTCTCTGCTTTCGTGTTTCAATTAGAGAATACGCTACACTCATTGTAATAAAATTTCACTATACTTTCATTATTGTCTTGAATAGTTTCCATCTTGACCTTTTGTTGGGTTTACATATTATAATAATAATTTTATATATATTATTATTTAAATAATAATGCTTACGCACATACAATAATAGGGTTTGCCTTGCAGATATCCGATGATTTGTGGAATTAAATTGAGGTCCTCATTTCTGATATGCCAGATCTCGTGATACGTATGGTGATTATGCTTTTCTTATTTTCCAAATTTTCAATGGAAGAAGCCAACATGTTGTCCCAAAGGCAGGTATATTTCGTTCAATTCCATGACAGTAAACTTTCTGGACTGGTGTGTCGCACGGTTGGCAGGTGAATGGGACGAATTCAGGACTATAAGCGCTGAATTCGGCGACACGCTGCGAGTACGAGGGCGCTCAAGTATCATCTTGCTATTTGGCGCGAAATATAATTTGTTACAAGTTTCTAAATCAAACATTTAATATTCTCACCCATTTCTAGTCGAGCGAATTGTGAATAATCACCATATATATAAACTTGTTAAAGGGTAGTTATGAAGACGTGTGGCACTCACAACGGCAAGCCAATGTGTTTTTTTTAAACTAAACCTTGTGACATGTGGCATTGGCGTTCTAACCTAATGTAACCTAACAAAACCATTTCTTAGCCCATCACAAATCCGAGTGTCCAACATGAAAAATTCTTTGGAAAATTCGGTGTGAGTACCGCTTTATGGTCCTGGCAGTATACCTTACGTATCAAGATGCTATCAGGCCCGTCCTGACAAACACCGAGTGTTCTCATAACTGCCAATACCCAAGACAAAAGTTATGAAAACTACCCTTCTTAAAAAATATTCATACCCACATTTATATATTCCTATTGTATAGGTACGCAGGAAGTTCCGTCGAACGATTTCCACTGTAAGCCGCGTTTCGAGTTTATAATTGTCCGTGAACTTCCCACCCTCATAGCTCGACGTTCTTTTTCTTTTTCTCTCCTACACCTCTCTTTTTCTTGTCTCTTAGTCGTCTTTCTTTTTCCTTCATTTTTTCTTTCTTTTCCTCTTCGGCTATTCGACGGATCTTTTTTTGTACCTCTTTTATATACGGTAAAACATTTTATCGGGCCGGCACCAGGCCTCATCGCGATGCCACCTCATGACTACCACCCGTGTAATTCCCAATTCTTTTCGTTTCATTTCCGTTTTGATTTACACGCTGCGGAATCGACCCCTACCACGCGTCCCATTACTTTGACGGCAAATTTTTGACATGCGATTTCCCGAGCGAGTAAAAAATGAGCGATATTCGGATAATCTTCGTAATTTCTTTATCATGTGCTCGACATTTGTATCAACCTGCTTTGACCTAACCTTAATCCTCTTATCGCTCGAGCGGGGTGAATTTTTAAAGTAATCTGTTTTTGTAAGTGTTAGTTGCTGATGAATGAATTTTAATGTAAATATAATAGCAATTGTGTGCCAAATAATTTTGTAATATTTTACGATCGCAGAAAATTTCATTTTTATGTTGCTTTGTTATTTTTCGTTTAACCCTGATTTTATATCATTAAGTATTTTTGTTGGGTGGCAATAGTGTAAGAGTCATGACACATGTTTCCTTAATTCGTCTGAAAATTGTTGAGAATGACAATTTTCCAGAGATCTTGTCGCTCTTTTAATAATTTTAATAAAGAAATGTGAAACGGAATGTGTAAGTTGAGTTGCTGATGAGAAATAAAGATTCTGTGAGATTATGCGAAAAATTGAGAACTTAAAAATGACATTGCAGGGAAATCTATTGGAATTTGTATATCAGCGCCGCCTTTAAGGTTCATTTTCAAAGATTTAATTATCTTTGCAATTTCTACTATAATTAGATATTTGAAATTCACTTTCGTATAGAACGACAATGGAGACATTAAATGTTCGCTCTTGAATTATATCCGATATATCGTCCATTGAAATCTCATGTTATCAATTTCTAATAAGGCTCAAGGAAATCTCTTTGAGTGCATTCACAACTAGTTTCTATAACTGTGTACGTATAGCATATGTGGTGGCAAGTGCTATAATATTTTTTTTCTTTCGCGTAAAATTCTAAATTTTAGTTTAATACCACATCGCCATATCTGGCAGTGACGTTGTCGGTTTTTCCGGGAATTCGGACGTTATTGCAAAAAATGCGACAAACGGCAGATGTTACGAGTTTTTACGATTTTAACGGTAGGTACCCACTATCCAGCCTCTATTGAATTTCAGTCGAAACGGCATTACGATGTGATATTCATTTCTGATGGTTTGCAAGAAAAGCACATGGTACCAAAGGCAAAATAATTGTCCATACCTTCGCAAGTTTTTTGACGTGCGCACGCGCAGAAACGTAAATGCGCGAGATCGTGTGATAAAAATGAAACTTAGCCACGAGTCATCGCTCTGTGTCGATTTTTTATCGTGATAATATTACGATTAGGTGGTGCGCAACAGACTGTATAATTAACAGGATATATTATTTTTTTCATCAACACACCTTGCTCCTCGTCTATGCTTAGATATTACTTAACGAAGGATAGAAGAAGAAAAAAAAAACAGAAAGAATCACTATCCCTCGCTATCACGGATATCGAATCTCGTGACCTTTTGAAAAACTCCATCTCCTTTCTTGCCAAACTTTTTCAACCCTCTTATTCCTTTTATCGATTTTGTTCTACCACGTGAACATATGAACATATCTGACTCGAGTAGCTTCTGACAAAGTATACTAAAATACTTGATATCGGATATGATGAAGAAAGCACGACAATATATCTTTTAATATTGATTCCGTATTTAATGTTGTACTATTGTACTCACTATTCGACTCCGAACACGTAAATCTTTTTTTTGTACTACTGCATTTCTGTACCGCGTATTTCTTCGTTCTTTTGCATACATGCATATACATATAAATTTATAGAATTGCATATAAACATACGTATTGGTACGGTTACGTAGTCACGTTTGTTCAGTCTGGGCAAGTAGGTAGATGGAATATTGGCAATTACTCCATATTCTCTCAGCAGAAGGGTAGGCACGAGTACACTCAGTTTCTGCTAGGTCGCCTTCCTATTGTATGCTTTTACTATATCGACTATACGTATATCGCACATAGCGGTCGTAAGTCGTAGCGTTAAGGCGTCGGAGTGATTTCAATGCCCGATAAGAACTCCCAGAATTAATCATACCCTGCGTGCATTATTATGGACTCGGTCGGTGGTACTCGTGTGTGTACTATAAGATTCAGCAATCAGTGATGCATTAAAAGCATCGCGATCTAAATATTCAACGAAACGGCCCGATCCATTACGACGCATTTACGCGACATAATGTAATCGCACTAAATAATTGGGTGGTCTAAATGTGGATATGACGTGTAGTAGATGGTTCTGCTTGTTGGGGAGATGTGAGAGAGCCAAAGGGAAGAGCGAGTATGAGCTAGAATGGGAGAAATAAATATTCTTAAATTATATTGACAATATTTGTTCATAATTAAATACTTATTAATTACACGTAATTTTTCAGACTACTACAATTATATGAATTTACGTTGCATCCAGTCTAAGCGTATTATGTTAATCACACGAAAAGATGACTTCAGGAGGTATGCATATTTAGATTAGATATTTGGTATCAACTTCAAGACGAATTAATGAACCATAAGGATCCTGGCTTTGGTTGATAATTGGAGAAGTTCGGAGAGTTGCGGGAAAAAAGGAAGAAAGCTGATTAATATTAAAATTCACAAAGACAGGGGTATTGGGCATATCAAGTTTTTCTTTGCAAAGAAAAGAAAGCGTAAAAAATCTATTCTTTGTGCTTCCAGATAGAAAGGTACAATTATAGTTGAAATAATGAAAGAGATATCTTGAGGCTATGATTTTTTTTTGCAGTTATGGTGTTTTTACTTTTATCCTTCTCTTTTCCTTGTGCACTCTGTAATTTCCTACGCGACCCGTAGGATTCTGCTCGCAAATTACGAGAGATTACAGCATGCGGCCGTGAGTATATATACTTATCATGGACTATCGCGAGCATCATGAGAAATAACAAAAATATATTCGTAGAGAACCAGTGTCTAGCGGTACGTTATAAACATATCTGTACGTAACGCATTAGAGGTATAACACCGAGCATTCACCACAGAGCGGACGTTGCTTATATTTATTGCGATAGGTTTTGGGCGAAATACCGGGTATACAAGGGAATTTATCGTCGCGCGTACAAAACCATTTTTTGTCGGCTCGTCGCAGTCACTGCCCGTCACTAAATTATCAACGACAAATCTCCACGGACGTGAGCGAGAGAATTTTTTGAACTCTTTACGAAAACATAAACCCTTCGAATTTAGTTATATTCACACCGACGTCTCTTAAGGGAGAAAACTATCAAGACGTCATATAGCACAATATCCCATGGTAGAGCTTGCGAATTCTTTTTATCATTTTTCACGCAGAAACTAAATTTCCATATTTTTACCCCTTTAACCCTAAATCGAATACTGATCCCCCCCCCCCTCTCTCTCTCTCTCTCTCTCTCTCTCTCTCTCTCTATCTCTCGGTTTCAAAAGTATGGAGGGTCACCGAATCCGATAAGTTCGTAAAATTCAACGTTTTTCGTTTCTCTTTTCAAAGGGTCCAAATGGGGTTGAAACGGTACACGGAACGTGGCTGAGTTGGTCCAATCCTCCCGTTCCGATAGGTCAAAACTTCGTCGAAATTTCATCTGTAGACCAAACGAACCGCGGAATTTTTACACTCACACACGATGTCCTTCCACGAGGAAGAGCTTACAACAGAAAGTCCCGTGGAGGTTGACGCGCGCGATAGGGAGAGAGGATCGGTGAGCCGTAGCCAGTACCTACGCCTCTGTTGAAAGCGAGTAAAAGCATTCCTGAGTCTTGGCTGGGATGTTCCGTCCCCCCAACACCTCTTCGCAACCCACTCAAGTTCGTATAGAGTGGAAGGCTGGAGAGTGCCATAACAAGCGAGCGAACGAGCAAGCGTAGCTTTGGAAACCGCGGCGCAGGAAGAGGTGGTGGAAAATGGCTGAAGGTTAAGTTCTACCGTTCGATAAGGATCGTGATATGCTGGTAAAGTGGTCGTGTTGTTGTTATTCAAACGCACTTGGCGTACCTTCTCGACCTTTCTTCGAAGTTACGTAAGCGGCGGCTTGCCGAAATGGCTCGGTAGGATCTTTAGGATACAAGTGGCACGAAGAGAGCGAACTTTCGCGTTATCATTTCTACGATACATTCGCGGAGAATAAATATACCAGTGCGTGTAACAATAAATTCGGTAGGCATCCGCCACGTGTGTATAGTAGTTATAGCTACTAGTGGTAAGGTTTAATAACGACATTTTTTTTACTTACTCCTATATCACAGGGGTTTAGTAACGTGGTTTATTTTATCTTGGAAATGCCCAGTTATATTAATCCACATATGGTATATATAAACTTTTTAATCTACTGTATACTGATTTTGTAGGATTCCAAAGTCTTCGTGTTCGCGAGATGAAAGTGAATCTGTGAACTATGGGAGTATAGAAAAGGTAGCTGTGCTAATATACTAGCTCTTCGATCACAGGTAATGGAGGTTGATATTCTGTATATGTCAAAGTAGTGCGAATAACGTGACGCACTTCTAGAGACGGTTGTGAAAAGAATTTCGGGATAAGAATTAAGGAAACGCTAGGCAGACGATCGAAACTATTTTTACCATGTGCCGCTGCTAATCCTCTCCAAGTCCCCGATCCACCCCACGGCAATCGTGGCCAGGAGTTTAAGTACCGAGGGATTAAAGGGTCGAGTACCTACGGGCCTCTTTATTCCCGACCGACTTGAAACAATGGATTCTGTCTCCATAGGCGACGGACGTTTCGCAAAAGGCCACAGAGATTTGCTCGGTTTTGCATCCAGCTCACAGCGATTACGACACCCCTATGGTAAAATTGTATTTACTTTTCACTTGGAAGAGCAAGGGACTTGAAGTAGTTAGCAGACGGTATACCTAGCTACGACCCGCCCAAATACGAACTGAACTTCCACGTCCCTAAGCTTGATCCCATCAGAAGTTTCCAGTATGTTTATAATCCACTAATCGCCCGCTTTCCTGGCACAATTTAAAACTTTCTTCGGCGCTGTTATCCTCGCGATCCGTGCCCTCCCCGCCCCCCCTTGCCAATCCTCCCTTACCGTCTCTACCACCGGTCTCCTTTCGCTTCCATTCTTTCTTGGTACTTTCGCCTCTTTACTTCCTCTTTCTCGGGACGCCCCTTCGCCTCTCGACCTACCGTAGTTTCAACTTCATTTTGCGGCTCATGGACCACCGAATTTCTCAGAATCACCTCTCAAATCCCATACGCGCACATTGGCTCTCGCGCGTTGCCAGTGAACTATCTCGATTTCAAAGTGGCCATTTTTGCCGAGCTCCTTCTCCCTTATAGAAAAAATTGAGCCAATACCCCTTTTCCAGGAGTTTCCTCGTTAGGCGCGAGGGGTGGCGCTGATAGGGATCATCCTATACCATCACCCTTGAAAGGAAAAATCCTCGATGGCAGGCAAGCGTTAGGGGTATACAGCGGGATACCGAATGATAATTATTCGATATTTTGAGAGCCGCCAAGGAGAGAAAAATAACGTAGTGTTATAAAAAGCCTCCCTTTTATAACTAAGTCCGCTTTAGCTCGATTTAATACCAATTTCATCGATTGAAAAGATCTTTATGTGATTTCCGGATGTTGGGATAAGTTGATAACCAAGACCCTAAAAGGATATTAATTATTCCGTGTTTTATAAAGGCACGCGTACATAATGTATATCCAAACGAACGTCTTAGAAAGTTCAGAAAAGCGGTGGTAATGTCCCATTCGCCAGGAAATTAAGTATGAAAGCAAAGTCAAGCTACTTAGTTCAAGCAACGGATTAACCAAGAATATGAATATTACAGCTGCTATGTATAAAATATCAGAACGAAAATAAAAAATTACTGTTGGTGTATTAATACAAAATTACTATAGCAAATTAAATATGTCTCTGTATCTAAAAACCGTCAAAAAATTCGTTTCCCAATTTATCAGAAATGTGCACACGAGAGAACCAAAGCAAACACGAATCGTATCAGGACCCGAGGCTGACCGGGACGTTATAGGGTTTGAGGAATTTCCTTTTCTTCTGTCTTTCTCTTTTTCTCTCTCATGCCTCTCCTCCGCCTCGCTCTCTCCCTCTCTTGCCTGCCAGGAACGAAATCTCTCGCGAAATACTAATTCAATAACGTTCCCCGCGGCACCGTTCGAAATCAGTTTAGTCGTCGGGGCGAGTTCGAAATTGCGTTGCTTACAGAGAAAAAAAAAGGGAAAAAGTGTGAGAGACCGAGTGTGGGAAAAGGTACGAGAGGATGCTGGGTTCAGAAAAGAAAGGGAAGAGAGTCAGTCGGTACGTAAGGGTGAAATCGCGGAAGTGTAGAGAGGGATCGCCAGGACTTCCCACTTGCCAGTATTCCCACTGAGTATGCAGCTGACGTACAGGAAGCTCCGTGAA
This sequence comes from Calameuta pallipes, assembly GCA_030142375.1. Lineage (NCBI taxonomy): Eukaryota > Metazoa > Arthropoda > Insecta > Hymenoptera > Cephidae > Calameuta > Calameuta pallipes. Next base: position 74,991 of record JARQSW010000419.1, read on the forward strand.
ATGAATCATTTTATTTCACGGAAGGAAGGACACGTCGGTCACAGTAGAAGATCTTGTAGAAGTAGGAGGACGTATGTCGGATACGAATACCTGCCCCACCTAGCAACGCTATCTTTACCTAACCACCCCTCCCCCCCCCCCGACTACCCTCACCGTCGAGCGTGTCTTGATGACATTTACGAGGAAGGGGTCGTCTTGATTTGAAATTGTTCTCAGAGTGTCACTCCTGACTGAACAGGAAACTAATATGGCGTAATGATAGGGAGCAACGGAGATAAGGTATATAAATGAGATAAAATAAAGATAGCAAAGTCATCGTGGATGAAAAGAATGAACAAATGGAGGGTCATTTAGTTTCCTTTAACCTTTTAACCAAATCATGTGTATCAAGGGGGAATTGAATAATATTGTCAATATGAAATAGTTAACGAGCTATGAAGTAACGATACGTCTTTATGAGTATTAATTTTATCGAATTAACTACAAGTATTTGCAAAATGTTCAAGTTAATGTTATCAGGTAGGTATCTACGTTAAATATTGCGAATAATCTAAATTCCCGCGAATACTTTCTTAGTTGAAGCTCGAAGTTTCATGGCAAAGTTCATATTGTCCTATTTCAGGTATTATCTCAAGATAATTAATTGAAAGTAATCAGTATTTCGCTGTAAATTCCAAAGAGCTATTCAAAGATATCTCATAGCTTACTCTTTAATTTTCTTTACCATTCTATCAGGGAGAGAAGTTTGTGTCAAACTCTCATACAAAAATACTGTAATCATTAGCATATGATATAGTAAGCTTGACTTTTTTGAGAAGGATAATAATCATTGTCTGCAATATGGTAATAAACACAGTTACACTGTACGATTGAAGATTTCAATTAGTCTAACAATTAGTTATTTTCCATGATAATTTCTGCAGGTTGTCATATTGTCTTTAAAAGACAATGCTACGGCGAAGTAAAGCTTCCAACTCAGGTATGAAAACCTTTGTCATTCCATCTGAAAATCGTGATTCTATTCCCATTGGGGACAAAAAAAGAAAAACTCTTTCACAGTCTCACGCTTTACTGACTCCTTCTTTATAATAACATTTTTATTAGTCATAACGTCGCATTACAATTTTTATTTATAAATTCGAAAATCTAGTAACCTTCTTTTATTTCTTATAAGTATCGCACAGGCCTATTTTACTATAGACTCTCGATGTCTTGGTCCTTTTTAGTTAAAAGTTTTGTGTAGTTCTAATGAGTTTTCTCAATAGTTTATTATTACGAAACATGTTATATATATATATATATGTGTGTCTATTTTTTGTAGTTTATTTGTACATACAGAACTGACTGAAAAACTGTTTCATATTTTACTGACTGAAATACATCGCTCGTTTTAAGGACAGAAACATCTTCTCTACTAAAGTCGCATAGGGGATATGGGTATAAATTTTCGTAAATTCCACTATAATGTGACGATCATTGGCACACCTCTTATGAATAGCTGTCAGGTTGTGTCGACATTGCCACTACGATAGTATGTAGTACTGTATAATACAGATTAATTATCGAGAATAATGTTATATTTCAAAAAGTAAAAATTTCTTTTCTAATATTTGTGATATTAACCGATGTACCATAAAGAAAGCTTTACTACACCTATAGTATGCAAAAGTCTACTTATAGTATGGACACGCATAGCTATAGAAAAATCAAACCTACTATACCATTTATAAGAATGATTATCACTTTCTTCTCTCCGTGTATAATGTATAATCTACTCTTTATTGTATTGTTATACAATCTATACCCTTGATCCTGTCCGTCCATTTCTTTATTATCCTCACTTTCTCATTCTCCACTACGCAAGTGTGTATTCCAATCAATTGCCGAGTAATCGTGACGAGTACGACCTACACTGAAACATTGTTTGAAATCGAAGCGTTTAACTTGAATAGGGATCCTTTATTGGTTAACTTTATTTATTGATACGCTTCAACGAAGCGGATTTCTCTTGCGGCTGGATAAAATCAATGCCTCAGACGTGGTTGCATAGTTTACGGATCCCAATCTCCGTATCAGTTTATACCCCTGTTATTGAGACATGAACGCAGTAGCAGAATGCCTGTATAATATAATATTAAACCAGTGCATGGGTGCGGCCTTGCGTTATTCCGATCAAGTAGAAATGAATTGACCTAGCATAATAAATAAGTGGAACTTGTGTGTGAGATTGTAGATAATAATCAGCCGTAGGAAGACACTAATAACTATCCAGACTATCTTTACATGTATCCACCTCATTTAGTAGAAAATTGTTATACATTTTCTTTTAATCCGCGGAAAAAGCATTGTGTTTTAAACGACACGTCCGCCCTACATGCACTGGGTAAATGGTACCCATCATTTTCTGAGTAAACGTGTGAATATGGCAGAAGCCTTGTAACAGTATGGGCAAGTATGGGCAGTTTTGCTGCTGGTGCGATCCGAGCGATCCACGACCCGGAATGTGGATAATCTGGTAAGTGGCTGGCACTGATCTGGGGAGTCTGGCAAAGGAATTAAAATAGCAGATGGTATCACAAGAATATGTGTAGTGTCCATTTGGACCAGACTTCGTTCCCAGAAGCATGAGAAATGGTATCGCTATTGCCATGCATGTACAGTCTTCTGCTCCGGAGACTGTTTGGTCTTGATTTAGCAAGACCCTTGATAAATTCTGTTTCGATGCATCTTAAGGGTTTCTCGTCATAATATTTTTGAACTTTAAGAATTACTTATGATGGTTTTCTTAGCTTCGGGGTTCCTTCTTGCAGTGAATCGGTTCGCAGGTGTGCCTCGCCATGATTTTCCTGTAAGTGTTTTACGACGTAATTTTCGCGAATCTAAATGTGTACTCACATTTTTGACAAGTTGTTTGGTCTTATCCCTTCTGTAAAAAAAAAACCAACAACATAAAACCAGTTTTGTTTATTCTTAAAAAATTCCAAACTAAAGACCGCCAAATATATGTATACATACTTATGTTTATATTTAAGTAAGTACAAATCCAGTGTTAGTTTGTAGATGTAGGCGTCGGGACGATAGCGAGGCTGTTTAGGGTCATAGGGATAACGGTAATCCAGTACGGACGATTCGGATCGAAGGACTCGGTATAGGAGTGGCCGTATATACTATAGTGCGATATCAGGAAGAGAGCAGATCGGGAACGATGGATGAGGCTGATTTGACCTGGTGTAGTATCATTGGGTGGCTGCTGGGTGAGGTGTTGGGGCTGTCTGGGCTTCCAGTAGAGGCTCAGAGGTGGTCAAGGGATAGGAAGTTGAGGGTGAGAGAGTCGAGGGGTAACAGGTCGGACATCCGGCAGTCCGTCACTGGCTATCCCCGCGTATCTCCGGCGTTGGTCACGTCATACCACGCTGTGCCTGGCCATATCGCTGCTACAACAAGTCCTGAATATGCATATATTCGACTATAGAGTTAGCTATAGAGAGCAATGCTTCCCACTCTCGTAACCGCCATTGCACACCCCCCTTACTATCCCTCTCACCCGCCTCTCTTGCTTGTCGTCATCTCTCTCTCTCTCTCTCTCTCTCTCTCTCTCTTGACCATCGCCAAAGCACCATTGACGCCAGTTCACTGCCTGCTCACACAGATTTATGGCTGTGTACGTTGCCGCTCGTATATTCGCCGCACATTTTGACGTATCGCGTACATTAGGGAAATTCTAATTACCTACCCTTGCCGGGCGCTGCCTTTGCAAAGGAAACACGTTGCGACCGAAGCGCTGCCAATAGTTCAGTACTTGTGAGCAGTGACGTCCTTTCAATTGCTTTGATAATCTTGTATACCCAGAAAGACGATTTTGATTTTAGTTATACCGTTAATAATTCATTCGACCATCTCCTCTATTAGTAGCAAATGTTATCTATTCCCTCCTAGCGGCCTGCATCGCTTGCGTGAAAACACTCGCGCGTATGTTAAATATACATAGGAATTTCTCTTTGACGCTGAATTCTTTTTGATTTAAAATACTTAACACGCCGGCTTACTTCACGATGGAGAGGCTGCGTAAAGCTTTAAAGAGAGTGAAGGACGTTACGGCTCTCGCTGTTGAATCTGAATGAGAGGAGAGACGGAAAGAGAGTGGGCAATTGAAATACGTATTAATCGATCTTCGTACCGTTTCTCCCGTATGGCTTTTATGTGCGTATACGTACGTACATGATCGTCTCACTGAAATCAAGGGCTGCCCGGCTCTAATGATTTTATAAGACAGTCCTTTTGCGAATGGCGCTAAAATCGTACCGAAGTAAAGACTCAGGGGTCAGACCCTTCGATTTTCCGAAACCTCTTTAACACGAGCACTCCGGGATTCGGCTAAACGATAAAACTATGGACCATACTTACTGACTCATCGACTTCTCGCCGGTGCCTACCGACAGGGACGTTTATCCTGTAACGCTCTGAGAATCTCGTGCATTTTCCCAAAAGTGCCATTAGCGGTCGGCAAACTGCTTTGGATTATTGACGAGCCATTTCGAGGGCACGGAACTTGGACGATCACGATAATAGTTCGGCAAAGTGTTGCTATTTCTGGATACCATCAGTTAAGAGGGTTGCTACCCCATATAGTATAATAATCCAAAATTTTATATGCTAATTTATGCCGAAATTTTTGAAACTTGAGCGTATTCCGTACCCTTACATAAAATTACAAGTATCGTATGATTAAACTTAATTCTGCTTACAACAAGAAGCACCATTTCATTTTTCAAACCTTACATTCATACGTGAGTATGCATAGTCAGCTTTACCATTCACGCGATAAGCGAAGGTGTATTATGAATGGGTTACAGAATGTTTTGTAATGATGCTCAATGGTCGCGGTGCACCTGCATGAAGATGTATCGTCGGTGCATAGATGCATTGTCATGTAAATTTATGCAACCCTCGAGCGTCCGACTTAAATGCATTCTGTATCCAGGGAGGCATTAAATATCCTTTGGGAAATAAAGAAGAAGCGAGAAAACGTTCGCGAACTTTGGCTAATTTAACCGGAACGAGTAACGGGAGGAGTGAGAGTAACGAAAAGAAACACGAGTAAATTAAAGAAAAAAGACAAAAAAAAACACTAAATGAAAACGAGAAAGGAAACGTCTAATTTTAATGCGGTCATAAGGGGCGAATAAAGAAAGATCCCTTTGTACGTGAGTCGAATAATGACTCTTGTACATACGATATTAAACTAGCCAAAGGGAAGATACTCTGTATTATTTGCGCGAAGAAAAAAAAAGAAGAGCAAAGAGAAACTCTAAATGAACGATAACGATTTTAATATTTCATTTAAGCAGCTGCCAAGATCACAGGCAAGTGTGAGAAAGGTCCTTTTTATAAGAAAATAAATTTACTTCCAAATATTCACACGTATGTAATTACACAATATTTCACAAATGATACGAACAGTTATTTTTACCCAATGGGGACTTTACGGTTAGAAAAAAAAAAAAGCAACAGGGGTGGTTGGCGGTACTTTTATCAGGTAGGTTCCTTCTTAGTTTACTGTCCGGAGAAAATTGAATCGTTCTTAAAGGCAGTAGAAATAGTTTTAAAACCTACTAAAAGGTACGGGACGACGGAGATCGACCTTTGAACCCTTAAAGAACGGTATAATGGAATGGACGTTGAAACATTGCCAAGGGGAGTAGCGTAGACGCGACAATACGGTTACTCACACCGATCACGTAGCTAAAGAATGTCTTTTCCGTTCGTGGAATCCCATATATTCTCCAACTATTATTAATATGCACTTACGGATTTCCCTGTAAACAATGATATTTCCAGCTTATTAATACGAGACAATCGCTTCTATTATCTCCGCTCCACTGCCGAGTAAGGCAAGCCAGTATCTCTTTGAAACAGGCACTTCCACAATACTACCCTTACCACCTACTATAACTTGTACCATTGACGTTGGATACCAGCCTCGCCATTGTTTGTCAAAATACAATTGAATTTTCCTTAACGATACTTTCAATATCCATTTCGACTAATTTGTAACATGGATTTAGTTTATTAATTATTATCGGCTTCTATTTTATGCATACGCTCGATAACATTATCAACGGTGAATTAGTATTGCTATTTGATATTTAGGATACTGAATAAATATGTGTAGAAGTTAAAATTACTTTGTCATTTTTTATAATCTAATATGCTTTTACAGTTGGTTCTTGTATTTACTCTGGATCCCATGTTCATGAAGATCCCATGATCCATTAAGAGATCACTGTGAATACTGGAATCCGTCATGCTCATCCCTAAGTGCTAAACTCCTTTAACTGTATGCACCATAATGAGAGTCGCGCGAGCCACGGGAGGACAGAGGACTTCTGGGGAAAAATTAGCATAATCGCCATTACGTCGGAAAAGCTTATCAACATTCGCGAGAGAACTTTTCAACGGAAACAACGCCGGCTGTCTATACTCGTTTTGAAATTCTGACCCACTTAGGAAAAGGTCCGTATCCCTTCGAGGAACAAGTCAATCCGAGAAGGGCCCTTCATCCGCAATTACGGCACTCGCGCGATAATAGAGACTTGGACTATGATTAGCGGATATGCAGAATCGCGTGCGCATATTTCAATGCCGATTCTCTTCGCAGTTATCTATTTTTCTTTTTCTTCCTTTTTTTTTTGTATTTTTACATCCGTATGAAATCCCACGAAAGGGGTGGGGTAAGGGTGCGTGAAACGTAATGCGAAATATGATATTTTTCTCTCTGGAACTTAGCCAGATTATGAGAATTATACGGCGAGCAGAAGGATTTAATCCGTATGAAACACGACGGCAGCAGGGATTAGTCAACGCAGAGAAATTCAATGCTTGCTACGAATGAGTAAGGCCGGAGAGAGAAAGTCCTGCACAGGACTTGATTAATTTAAATATCGAAATTGCAATGGCTTCGCTGTAAAGTATGTATAATCTTTTCGCATTGACGCTACGGCGGAAGTGCATTTTCAGACGTGTGTTGTGACTTTTGTATATACAAGCTAGGACTCGGTCACTTTTTTCTTTCAATCGTCTTTACCGTACTGGAAGTTTCCTTTCGTAACACTGGAGTCTGTCTACGTCCCCGCTAGGACAGTATATGTAGACCTCGCTAGGACCTTCCTGGGACCAGGGTCAAAATAACGACATTTCTACTAGAGTACAAGCTACACTTAATCGTTTCGGTATTCAGTAAAAATCTCATTAACGAAAAAGTCTCCTTGCGTGCTTAATCGCTTTGTACAACATAGTGATGGGTTTAAATTATAGAGTTTATGTATCTAAAGGAATTTGTACTGACGATTATAGATATAGGAAACAGAAGCGACGAAATGAGAAATCTCTCTGGAAATGATACTTGCGAATTGAAATTACCAAAATTTTAAAGGGCATCGTACCGCCTAAGAAACGAGTGAATGATGCTTTTACGTCGAGTTATATTCGAGCAAATCTCGCCGTTCTATGAAACGAGTGTAACGAACTCAATTAAAATTAAGTGCCACTCGAAAGAGTAAACGCAGATTCTTTGATAATCGAAAGAATCTCAAAGACGAGTTCTCCTCCAGTAATGAAAATTGATGTGGGAACGTGTAAATGTGCGAAACCAGAAGGTTCAAGATCCAGGCTGCTGCGACTTCTGGAATTACAAATATTTTATGAATTTGAAACGTCACCACGAACGTAACTACGCTTGGCAAAAGATGCACGATAATAAGAGAAGGATGTGCAAGAGAGGCAGAAGAAATAAAAAAGTTTTATCCGATCTTCCAAAATTTTAATCTATAATTATTAACGAGTCGAGAGCCCCTTGATGTCTTTGATATCCAAATTTCTTAATTGATTTATGGAATTCAGCAGCTACGCTACAGCTACTGACCTCTCAATCTTTAAAGCTGTACATCCAAAATGATTTTAGAAAAGATAACTTCCAAGTGCATTCTACTGAGATTTTCTTTTTTCTATGTTACAAAAATGATCAGTGCGCCACAGCAATACGAAGAATCTCAAAGGATATTATTATCTATCTAGTAGCTACTTATTAGAAGGTAGAGTTTGAAAGCACATGGACGCTGGACGATGTAGATTCGTGATAATAGTAGGTATCTACGTTGAGCATTGTAAGTACTGAATGCGTCCTCTACTATGCCAGACAGCGGGCCAATCATTTCGGCTTTGTTAAACCGAAATACGAACCCATTTATAGAGAATCTATACATTACGGCTTACCAAACAATAATTCCCTAAGCTTTCCTCGCTCTCAATCATCCTGCGACCCGCGTCCTTATATAGTTACACCAGGATCCCGGAGGACGGTACTCTGGCTTGCGAGTAAGTCAGCGCTCCGTGAAACTTAATTACTGTAACGATTACTGGTTCGAGATTTATCGCTTCCTAACTGGAAGTTAATCCGACACTTCGGACCTCAGAACAAGGCAAGCTAGATATGAGCCTTCTTCCAATATCCAATGAAATTGGAATAGTCAGACTGAACACTCGACATCGTTTCGCAATATCAAGAAAAGAGAATACGATATGTGTATACAGCATTTAATATATAGTATAATAAACTTCAATCTCAAAGTCTACTCGCAATACGAAGCGCATAACATTCCTGTTATAAAATTAGACGTTTTCTTTTTTCTCGTTTCTTCCTCTTTATACGAGACAACCATGAGCTCGTACCTGCCTGTGAAATGCTCCAGTGAAATTATTGATGACAAAATCCTATGCTGAAAAGTGACGTTTGCGGATCAAGAGTTCTTTTAGTCAGTTAAGAATACAGTCAACGGACTATTTGGAGAAACTTTAATAAACTTTGTGACGAGCCCCTAATGAATGCTGCACGGCCTACGGTTCGTGAGATAAGAATTTTTTAAAATAAACCCTCGGAAATTCTCAACGAGTTTTTCGATTATTTGTTTGTAGAATCAACATCAAAATTAAAGATTCGGATTTCACAAAGAAATTACGACCCCGCCCAAACTTGTTGGTTTGAAATTAAATTATTTAGAAAAGGAAACATACTTTTTATATATATAACCAGTTTTCTCTTAAGCACACATAAATTTGCATTCTTTTGTAGCTTATTTTTTTCACAAAAGGAATCAACTTTTTAAGCCTCCATCTTTTAGTCTGTGCTGGGTTCTGGTACAACTCAACATGGCTCGAAAATTAAGCAGATCAAAATCGAGTTAGAACTAGGTCGGCAGCACGTATTGCTCAAGCCGGCTCTGTTCAATATCCTTGTGCAGGGCAATGTTTGTTTTTGTGAGATTCCATAGTTTTGTTTGTTGGTCCATGTTGTCCAAATATTTATGGTTGCATGGAGACTCGCAAGCTTTGTTTGTATCCCATGAGGCTTGTACCGAGCTGTCGCCGATACAAAACCCCTTATTATATAGAACATCCGTTATTTCATATCTCACTGATTTTATTTGAAAGCATTTCCTACGTTCCATGCTCTAGATATTTTGAAATTCGACAAATTTATGAAATCCCGATCTTATATGCTCGTGCTCTATACAAAAATAGATGTCACACATAGATTTTCTGAAAATTATTTCGATTGCTCGACGATAACGAGCTTAATGTAATAATACTTTAAACAAAACAAAAAAATTGAATGACAATTCTGACGTATGCATATGTACATAAACAAAAACAATATGTTCACAATGCATCACAGTATAAATTAATAATTATCGGTATACGTATATAATATCAGATTGGCTGTACTGCTTCCATTATTTAACAGTCAATAAAAGTCATTGTTTAACAAGCCATTCACGATGTAATAACTGCAATTTAAAAAATGTGTGCATACAGTTCACACGAGCCGTGGGAAAACTGGACGCGGACAGAGATTATTCTAACGACGAACGGTAACTTCTGCGCTTCTGGAAAATTAGTTGCATGCAGTTGTTCCGTGGCGCATTTCGTCTCGGTAGTAGCCAAAATACTATGCACTGCAGAATGTGCAGCTATATCACTGTATAATTGTTAGCGTATACAGGGTGCTTCGAACGAATTGGCTGCCGTGCAAAGTTTCACGGCGACGTTATTTTCTACAGCGTGTAATATTGAAACCCTTAAGGACAACGTCAGCTCGTGCAGAAGAATCTTCCAATAAAAAAAGAAAAAGAAACACTAACTGTTCCGTATACGCTCTCGATAGCCGGCGTATTCTGAAATAGTTTAAAATCGTTACATTCATCCAACACTCGTAGTACGTGTTCAAAGTAAAAAAGAAAACCATTAAAAACAAATGGCCACAGAGTGTATTGCGTTTCGCGAGTACAGCATAAACGCTTTACTTACGCAACACCAGGGTGGGTTAACCGCGCAGGACATGCTTAAAAGATATTAACGTCATAGTACCACACACAGTATTACAATGAGGCCTTGTGAATTATGCAACAGAAAAACAAGATCGACGTCCCCCGGTGCTTTACAACTATCGTAAAACTTCTGTTCCACAAGACGCTACTTTAAGCCGCATCACTCCTCAGAACCCGAAGTTTCTCTCTTCCGCTTGTTGCAGAATCTCTCTAAGGATGCCTACGAAGCGAGCGTTACGAGAATAAAAAGAAAGAGGAAAAACAAACAAAAAAATTATAAACATCCTCTCGTAATGCCTTTTCAGAAAACTGCTAGGAATTCATGGAAACCTACGAGACCCAACGTGGAGTCTAGAGTGGCGCACACCGTGGAACGTAGGCACGACGTCGCGGCGCACTTAATGGAAGAGAAGATCGGGAAATAATGATTCTCGAGAAAAATATAAATGGCAAATGGAGGGCTCGGGGCTTGGTAGTATACGCAAAGAGCGTCAGGTAGTCCTGGTAGCTCGAAAATGCTAAGCTACATTCCTGGGACGCCCGGTATGCCGGCGGTATTGGACGAAATTGCCGCACTCTGTCCGTGTCATTCCCCAGCTACTCCTCTCTCTGCTCTGGCTTCGCTTTACTCGATGCCTCTCCCCCCGCCTTTCTCTCTCTCTCTCTCTCTCTCTCTCTCTCTCTCTCAATCTCTTACTCACTGTATCCCTCTCTTACTTGCTCTCGTTATTCGCTTCCTCTGTCAGCCCTTTTCGTTCTTCTAGTTTCTCTCCGTATCAAGGTAGGTATATACTTACCACCCGGTATATTCGCGTACCCTTCCCTACTTTCGCAGGAGGAGCGCACTGTACCTCTTTCCTCCACGACTGGAAGGTTGGAGGGTTAAGGCTTGAGAGACTGGAAGGAAGAGCGTCCGCGGATCCACTTCTAGGGTAGGTACCTACCTACCTACCTACCTACCTACCCACCTACCCACCTACCTTACCTAGCAACCTATACCTATCTACTTCTGAGATTGCCACTGCGAACTGAGAGTTTCGTCTGGCTGTGTTTCAGATTCGCGATATCCGTGTCTCTATCGAGCTAAATTGAATTTATACCGATGGACCCAGAGTACGCGTCGATATATATAGAGCATCGATGCGATTCCGAATATAGTACCTATACCCATTCCTTACGATAGTTACCAATCGGAAATACTCTGAAGGCTTCCAGTATCGAACTTTACTACTCGCACAGAGACGGATCTTTCTCTTAGCGATTATTATTTCTTTCTGCTGAATATCTTTGGGATTCGATTTCGCAAAATTTCAACCGACATTACTCTGAGAATCTCGAGCTCAGCATCTCTATGCTGATATCCGCGTAGCGCAATTCGTCTTTAGAATTCTCGCATTGTTCTTACTTTAATAGCGATGCACGATATCCTTCCACGATACGATATTCCCAATTGAAAAGCGCCGACTCGCTCGTCCTTGGTTATCGCCCGTTTATCACGCTGGTGTCTGCCCACGAAATTTATTTACCTACTACCACCCTTTACATACGACACAGCCGATACGATACGATCAGTGTTATTTTGATCGACTCCACTTTATCGCTTTTTATACCCTATATAGTTTTCGGGGAATACCATTGTCAATTCTTCATTCTAAAAAGTGATAGGTGCAAGAAATATTATTGGCAATTCCCTTATCTGTTATAGCCCTATACATACAATTATGTCAGTGAAATCAAATCGTGGAATATAATTACGCAACACAAAGACTACTTCATTATATGGAAATTTATTATATTGTACAATAAGCAGCAATTTTCTCTTTATAATCAGGTTCACAAAAGAATACTGTAATAGCGATTTAACAACAGTAAATTTTTCTTCTTTCGAACTGACAAGTCGGCTACCCACTACCGCTTATGTTCCTGTAATGGCTCTGTGAAGTTAATAGCTCGGCACCATGTTCGACCGACAGATGTGAAAGTGAAATAAAACAGTTCGAAAGTCATGGTAGTCAAATGAACTGCAACAAATGTCTGCATGCTTTTTTGTACGTCTATTTCGTTTCAGTATTAGTGAAATTATTGAATACGCACGGTCCCACGGATTTCTATAACACATGTTGAAACATATTACTGGCCCATTTGGTAGTAGATGTCGTTAAATTGCACCACTGATTTATAGATCAAAATGGTGCCTGCCAACTGGACCTCTAACTGCAATGATTATGGCCTCTAGATTTTCACTGAGCCTTTTGTCAAAGCCCCATTTCATTCACGCGGAAATTGGAATAGTTTTCACGAGAATATATTTGGTCTTATGCATGTGCAATAAAGTCTGTGAACACTAACCCTTTTACATTATGTATTTTAAACCGCAAACAAACGTTAATGACTGTTTTGTCAAATTATTGGTAATTGCTTGTTTCCACCAGCAGCATATGTATGTATATACACGCATATCGCTTGACTGCAGTTGCAGTCAAATATAGGTGTTATACGTACAACGTGCATCAATATATCCTTGGAACAGTGTTTTATTCGAATTGCCTTTCATTTCGTATAAACCACTATAACCCAGTGAGATACATCAATAGTGCCAATGGAGAATCAAATCGGCGAAGAATAATAGCCAAGTAATGGGTATAAACGCAATAGAAAGATTCATAGTAAATAAATAGTTCGGTGTATAATTATAGATGTATACGCGTTTTCCCTAGTGGAAACTAGTTCTAACTAACTGCTTTCGTTAAAACTTTTTTAAAGCATATTGTCGGTTTATAGTAATTTTTTCGAAAGTCGATACTTTAAAAATAAAATATGTTTCACAGCAGTCGACTGCGCTCGATGACGATTTTTATGAACTAAAACACATGAGAAAAAGAAATTCGTTTAATCACAAAATATGCCTTTGAATGTTTGCGATCTCGTTTCATCTTCGATAAATATTATTTTGTTCGAATTTAATATTTTTTTTATATTTCCATCAATACTATAGTATTGATATCAATACCCTTAAAAAGTACAGTTTATTTTGGCCCAATTCAGACATCGAGCGATTTTAATCAGTACTGTAACTAGTGGAGACGAGTATTAACTGAAAGATATTTAGTTATTACTAGTTTTTACCAACATTCATTGATAAATACTAGTTTTTTCTAGGGAAAATTAGTTTTAACGGAAGCATTTAGTTAGAATTTATTATTTATCTAAATTCTGCAATCTCCTGCTATTCCCTGGTCATTCGTTTTCGCCATTTTTCGTGCTTTCGGGTAATATGATACCGAAAGAGTTCGCCCTAACTCGGGGACATAAAGTCCCACATACTTCAGAACATCCCCGCCGAGCAAATAATAAACCACGAAAGGTCTTTCTTTAGCTAGAAAAGCATTTGATGCTTGCCCCGAGGTCCACGTTCCTACAGTCTCTTGCTTACACAAAGTCAATTTATTTTACTTGACGAGCAAGCAGCACGAGGCTCTATAACATATAACGGCGAGAAATGAGAATAGCGCTCTTCAAAAAGACTTAATAAAAGATGGACTGTGCGAAATTCTAACGAATTCATTGACTTAGCCAGGAATACTTAGAATTATCAGACACATATAAAAGGGTGAATTAACTGAACGTACAAAGAATCGAATGCAGAGGAAAAAAGATTAAACGACATAAAGCTAAAGTAAGATACAGAAGTTCAAAGTCCAGCAAAGCTGGTCGATGAGTTTGGCAGTGAAAATTCTCATCCTTTTCTTTGCGATACTATGCAATTCCATCTATCCGCCCCTGCCCCATCTCTCAAGGAAAAATTTCCATTCGACCACGAACAAATTCGAGTTTAACACAGGTAAGCATCCAACGCGTGGAATGTTTTGTATTTGAAAAATAATGGAGACTCACGAAGTGTCTGCCGCCCTCTAGTGTAACGATAATGGCTTTGGAGTGTTGCGGCTCCAGAGCTGCCAAGAGAAGCACACACGTCTTCATGTGTGTATTATGTACATTTAGACACAGATATACTAATGTAAGTATACCAGCATATACTTACCATTGCGATATACATAGTATATACACACAAAAGCGTGTCACTGTATAGATACCACAAGGGGTGGAAGTAATATGGGTGGATCCGCTACTGAGACTACAAGGGGTTTCACCCGTACGGGTGATGTAGTGCGAGTACCGCTGCTAAGGGTATGCGTGGTATGGAGTTGTTAGTTAAACAATCAGTCTGCTCGCTAAATGGTTTCAGACATTATTACGCGTTTGGTCGACAAATAATAAAACATGCAAATAGCGCGAGAGGCAGAGTGCGCTGAGCTTACGCCAAGCGTTTCGAGTGAAATGAACTAGAAAGAAAATGGAGAAAATAAAAAAATACAGGAAGGCACTGGACGTAGCTATGAAAGGAGAGAAAGCAAATAGCCAGAGAAAAGCACAGCTTGCAGAAAAATGTTGGGGTAGTTCGCACTTGTAGCGGCTGACCCTCAGAGACCTCTTTCTACTGCCGGCCAGAACGCTTGGGACTATATGTATATACGTAGCGTAGTTATATAGGAACGGCCTTACTATACGCGTACCTGTAACAACTGAGGCACGTAATGGTTCGCAAGATCTGAGAGCTCGTAAGAGCTGGTAATTGGCGTTCAAAAAAAAATAATTACTTCGACTAACTCCTTTATGTTGTATTAAAAATATACCAAGGAAACAATTGCGCCTGCGTGTCTAAAGTGCGATTCAAAGTTTATATATAATAGTAGCATTGTTGTTATGACATAATTATAATAGGTATGACGCGAGATTTTGATGCGCGTCACAAAATAGGCGAATTTGGCTACGTCGTGACGCTCCGTGGGTTACAGAGCGTTTCGCGTGGATGGACACTGAATTAATTTTAAGAATTTGTATCGATTTTCTTGTGGAAAACGTTTCATCAGTGTTTTGAGTTCAGGAGGTTAGTGCGGTAGAATTATACTATAAAGTTGACCCTACATTTTTAATGGCTAATCAAAAGAGCTCAGTCAGCTACGCTTATTGGCTCGACACAAAATTTGTTTAACGTCTAATTAAAAGGATATAAATTATTAAAGTTGGAGGAAAGATGGTTATATTTAGTCGGATGTCCAGAATTCTCGCAAAAGTTAGCAACTTAACCTATGCATTAGAATATATTTTCAGAAAACTTGATATCCGAGGCTTTTACTGTTAAAAAATGGGCATCATTCATCCTACACTTATTGTGAAATTACTTTTAAACGAAAGGCATGCGGCGGCTATCTCTCCCTTTCGCGTGCTCTTTACCCATTCGTAAAAGCTGGGAAAAGATTGACGGTGCAGATTTGCGCGTTCAGTGAGCATTGAGATTTACTTATAAGAATGATTATTATTTGCTAGTATTAAATTCACATTTTTAATATATTTTTCTATTTGTTTTATGGAATTCAACAAATTATATATGGCTATTGATTTGACTTCAGCGAAACTCTACCACACTAGCTTATGCGAATCCTAGAAAATTCAAAAATTGGTGGGGGCCGAAAAACGTCAGGATCGGAGTACACACCCTAGAAAGTCAACTACGCGAGACTTTCGGCGTGCGTCTGCATGATCAGAGGATATATGAGGATTTTAGAAGCGGCACAGAACCACATATCGAGTGAGTAGAGGTGGATGTGATTCCAGCTTTCCGAAAACACCACTGCAGGTACCCAACAGCGAAAGATGCCAGGATCTATTTCTTGGGGATCGTCAAAACCAACGAAGATCGCTAGCGCTTGATCGAAATCAATATGTCCGCGAATCGGATTGGGCTAGGGCATGTATTACAGCGCATTTCTCGGGAAGGTTCCTGATTTTTTAAATTTGTAGCGTCTTTTACGGCGTGACCTAGCTCCAGGATAGACGTGCTCTAGTATGTATTGTTTTGTCTAGTGTACCGTATGATTATCCGTTTGAGGAACCTACATTCCATGAATATTAGGAGTATCTGGACGACTGTGAGCGACGCTCAGGAATTATTTGGATACTGTTTTCGTCATAAGGTAAACCCATCTTTCCTATTCGATTTACTCTTACACCTCACCCTACGCTTTCCCAGTCGTTGCGGATCCGAGGATGACTATATTAGTATACTAATACGGTGACAGAGAATCGGTCTCTCTCTCTCTCTCTCTCTCTCTCTCCCTCTCTCTCTCTCTCTCTCTCTCTCTCTCTCTCTCTCTCTCTCTCTCTCTCTCTCTGGGCAATGTCTGACACGCTACCTAAGATAGGAACTTGTCTTATCCCTTATTATGCCAGTGTTTGACTATTGCATGCTTGTCTTAGTGGACATCACGGCTGAAGAAGATGCTAAGCTACAAAGGGCACTCAACGGCTGTGCTCGGTTTATTCTAAAAGTATGCAAATACGAGCATATCTCTCCGCATTATGTAGACCTAAAATTACTGAAGATTAGCCAACGCAGACTCTATTTCTTAGCAATATTTGTATAATATATCGAGCCATAGTCTTTCAAACACCAAAATTCTTTGCTGCAAAAATGGTAAATATTGTAGAACACATACGACTATAAATCTCCCCTGTACTCGTGGACATCACCTTGACCTGTATACTCCGCTATGTCGCACTACTTCTTATCAGAAGTCTGTCCTCATAATGGGTATCAGGTTATGGAATAGACTACCTGCTATCATTCGCGAGTCCTCTACGACTGCGTCTTTCAAAACCTCGCTTAATAACTACTTACTTCATGAGAGCAACTGTAACTATAATCTTAGTCTAGCACCTACTTCTGTATTTAATTCTGTAACGTAGTTTTAAGTTAAATTTAGGATTTATTATAAGTATTAAGTTATATTTCTATGCAATTTAAACTAACGAGGCTGTGACCTCAGTATAATAAACACTGTTTCTTCTTCTTCTTCTTCTTCTTCTCGCTCTATCTCTTTCTTTTTTCTTCCGGGTTTTTGCGTAAAGTTGTTCAGTCCGCGTCTCGCGGAATTGTCTCCTTAGCAAACTGATTGGACCGATGATGAACTGATTAGATTAGGTTAGATTATACGCCGAGCAGAAAATATCGAATTATTACTGAAGAGATTGTTACATGGTGGATTACGCAATCTTATATACAGCTTCGCTATTATATTATTGTATTTATTTAATTCTTTGATATACGTAAATTTTATTTAGAGATGTTGTAATAGAAATTTCTTGATAACATAATGCTTCGTTATCAGTTTGCAATTATGTCATCAGATATAGTTGTATATTAGATTGAGTTACAATTGTGGTACATGAATTCAGCTGTTAAAAAAACCAATTCGAAACTTTGTGAATGGAATTATAATTTATATTCTACACACATATGATCACCGAGAAGCCATGGGAAGTTTATGTTTCATATTAATTTTGTTTCTTTTTACTCTATCAGGTATGGGATTCAGAATGATAAAGACGATCGCGTGAACCAGGATGCTTATTAGCGTAGAAACTCTCCTTCTCCGACTTCGCCTGGACACTCGACTCGAGGACATTCTTATTCAGAAATTCACTATTGTGAAGCTACCCCCTACGAGCATCATTCATTTGAAGCTGCAACTCATCAGTGCCGGGAAGACGTAGCCTCGGGGTAGACGCACAGGCATTTTCAGTTTCACTACGTAGCGACGTTGCGCCTCGTTCCTCGCCTCAAAAATATTCCAATTGTATTGGACGATTTGTCGAAAGCTTCCAAAAGCCAGGAATTTTCTATAGAAAACGAAAAAAAATAACTTGTCCCTCACTCTTCTTATTTTTATCCGTCAGGATTTTTCTTCTAGAATAGAAGTTTTTTCTATTTCAGCGACTTTCCCTCCCTTCCCTTTCTTTCTCCTCGTTCTCAACTATGACACAGACGTCGTGACAAACTTCTTCACGCGAGAATCCATAAGTCAGATGTGGCTACTTATTGGAAGAGAAATGGAGTTAGAGGCTGTGTAGATAAAGTTTTTCCAGATTTCATCGCGGTCTCCGACGTGTTCCCACCTCTCAAATCTCCCGGCGGCGTTTATCTCTGTGTTTGTCTTTAATTATCGGGAAGGTTTTTTCTATTCCGCTGCGTCGAGATCTGCACAGTCACAATCCTATCGTCCCCTCTGTCAGCGACGCTGACGCCGACGCCGGACGTCCTGCAAAGGCAATAGCCACTGGGCTGTCGGTGATCCCGATTAATCCTAAACGAAGCTGCTGCAATTTATCGCTGGCGAATTTTCTGACGATGGCGAGTGGAATTGCTTGACGTCGCTTCCAAGCTTCGATGGTAAATTCAAATCTACCTCGCGGAAAGCTGGCGGCTGGCCTAATCCACTCAGACGCCTCGTGTGAACGACACGTCACTCCGCGCCCCACCTGGCAAATCGTTAGGTGGGTTATACCAACCCGCAACTAACTTCAAACTTCACTCTCCTTGCACGATACCGCCAAGTTGTTCGCTTTGCATTTGCATTTGAACTTGTCTCAAGTTGCTGGAACAGTCCAGGGGAGCTTCATCGGCAGTGGTATAATATTATGCGCGGTTCTACGATCCTCCTTGCGAAATCAGATCGAAAATTTATTCTTGCTGCTCAACTAGATACGCCGCACGTATCGAATTCAGATATATAGGAAAGGGTCCGGACAGGTCAATTGTACGCTATCTTCGTTCAAGTAAAGTCAAACTCAGAAATCCCTCGAGAGGTACAAGAAAAATGAACTGTAAGAGAAAAATAAGAAAGTTGCTTTCCAGGAATATTAACTTTAGATACGAAAGCACAGGAATGCAGTACATATGTCTATCTACCACGTCCAATTACGTGAATCAATATCAGTGCAACGTATCCTCAGGAATTTTCATTGCTCCTCTCTGTGGAACCTCCTACGCTCAACTAGAATTGGACTAAAACTCCGAGAAAAAGCTGTGCAAGAGAAAGACATGTAAAATACGTTGAAAGAAGATAAAAATTTGAAACCGAGAGGAAAGTAATAATATACTGTATGTACTCCTAGGTATAGTTTATGAGCGCAACCACATGCTAGAAGCAGGTAAAATCGTGTCATGGTATGGGAAGAAGGTGGGAACTGTGGCAACCAGGAGTTTTCTAATTGTTGATGAGGAAGAAACGACAGAACCACGTAGGCAGGATTGCATAGGGAAACACGGGAAGCCAAGGGCTAGAATACCTCGGGCCATGCCTAATGAGCTTCCTGCAGCATGCACACTGGCACCATTCACGGTTCAGGCTCTAGCAGCACAGAGAAGGGATGAACTGGAGAACTCACAATCGGCACTGAGACCATTGTCTCACGGCTGCCGCTACTGCACGGATGACTGTTTTAATAACGCAGCCGTTCGGGTTGCGATTCAACTTAAAAAAAATGTCTTGGAAAAGTAACTCCCACGTGAGAATATCTGGGGTTTGCATCTAACGCTCGTTTTCCCCGTCGCTCTTCCTTCCGCCATTGTGCTTCTTTATACAATATAGTATAGTAAAGTAGCTACAGTCCCGTACCTAATGTTCTGTCCTGTCTTCCAGATCTGACACTCTCAGTGAAGCCTCTGAACGTAAATCCAAGCGATACGATTGGAAGCTTAAGGATCGCTGAAGATAATTGAATCCACGAATCGCTTTCCTCCACTCGCAGTGCTTTTCGCTGAGAGTATATTCTGAGAAACCCTTGAGATAGGTACGTACTTACCATTATACCTGACTTTCCTTAATTCGTACATTAGGTACCGTCTGTATCTTATTCAGACATTCAATGGCAACAGTCGGCACGGTGCTTGAAATTAAATTTCGCCAAAGGCACCGTGAAAGATCAGCTTCGTAACGATTTTTTATACCAACAATGTCACGATTGACGTGCGTCCCGACGTGATCAAAGCCACGTTGGAACCTAAATCAATTCGGGCGAACCAATAATTCCAGAAAACACATACGGTTTTTATTCGTTCAACCAGTTCGAATACTCTGTGCGGAAATGTCGGGCCCAAAGTACCAGTGTCCATGGTAATGTACACGCGTCCGTGATCAAAGGCTCGATCGAAATGCCATTTAATCAATTTGTGAGTCTTTGTTCGATTATTTCATTGAATAAAAGTCGGTTACAATGCATCGGCGAACGTTGAAAATTACACAAAGAAATAGTTCAGGGGCAGATTGCTTTGCGATGAAACATCTCCGGTGGTGCGATCGAGTTTTGGCTAGAATGTCAACCGTTGGAACAAATGGATAGGGAGTGATTATTAATCCACGCAAACAGCCGCGTAACTCGGATCATGAGGTACGCTAGAACGTGACGTACGATAGCACCTGTGTTTGGCTATATATGTATGTGGTTTGAAAAAATGGCTGCCACAGAATGTGATTGCTACGAACAAAGCTGCAGCCTGAGTCTGCATGTAATTCAACCCTCGCAGTATTTGCCGGTATAAGTCAGCGATTTTCGGCTGTATTCATCTTGATATCCGAAACATTTCTAGGACTTCCATTTCCAAATCGTTTTTTTTTTCTACTTTTGCATGAGTGCATATATTGTACTTGTACCGTTGCAATGTACGCGAATTGTTCGCGCAAGGATCTGCCTGCCTGTTGAAGAATTCTCGATACACGTAGAGAATGTGTGAATTTGAGTTGGAAAAATTCTGAGCGATTCCGGCACTTCGAGTTGAAAGCAGCGAGTACTGTCAATGAAAAAAAAGAAAAAAAAGAAAAAAAAGAAAATCGTACGAGCCACGATATGCCACAATGGGCGCCGAGCAGCAGGAGTGCGATATATTAGAAAAATAAAACGCGTACTAAGGTGAGAGATAGAGAATCGTATATAGAATTCAATGACGGAAGATAAACCGGGAATATTTGTCAGACTTGGTTAATACCGTAGCCAGAATATAATCAGTACGATAAAATGTGAAGAACGACTGACATAATGATACAAGTAGCAGTCGCGAAATGTCTGATTTGACGCGGGAAGGCATTCAAGAGAGTTTGCCAAAGGAATGCCTGACATTTACATAAAGCCTTGCAGTTACGGTCTTTTTGACGAAACATTCATTTCTGTTATTACGTATCTACCTGGAGCGGCTTGGATACAAAAGCTTTGGGAGCAATAAATTTCGAGAGTCCGCATCCATCCCTTGACTTGGAAATGCCAACAGAGAAAGCTAATAAAATAAGTTTTTCCTAAGAGTAATTAAGAATTTTCGTCTCTAACTTCCTTCTGTCTCTAAGACTCTTCTTGAACAATCCTTGTATAATCATTAACGGTTCGCACGTTATAAAGATCCAAATTTTACGATTTAGGGTATTTCGAGGGTTCATCAAAAATTTGTCTAATTGAACTTCGGTGTTTGAGCAAGGAAAAAAAAAAGGTTTTGTTGAATTCATCAAATATATTCAGTCAGCGTAAATCTCATTGAGTCGAATGAACAACGATTATTTCAGTCGCCAAATAGTTATACCAAATAATATGCTTTGGTTGGTATAAACTATTTATTCAATTGGATATTATAAGCTACTCGAAAACGAATTTAATTCAATCCTTCTAAATACCTATGGAAGAACACAAAGGCAGTCAAGTAGTTTTTGAATTGAGCTAGAAATTGAATGTTGATTTAAATAACTGTATAGCTATATTGAAACCTTATAATAATCTTGACATGCAATATTTTTATCCCACTTTGCCATATAGATCAACCGTTAATTTATATTATGGTCATCAGACTCTTATTAAACTAATCAATAAATATAGTTAACCTGAATGCGTTTGTTGGTACAGATTTTATACATTTGCTTTATTTAACCTTACATACAATATCTAAAGATAATGTTAATAAACTAGAGAAAAACTATAAAGTATAATCACCTTTCTGAAGAGAGTAATGGGTACGAGAAATTGTCCCTCTCGGGTAAATAATTATACATAATCGTATGAAACTATGTATAATTACCCAAAACGGAATATAATCAAATGAAAAATTTGTTACTATTTGATCACATCTACATATAGTTTGGAAAAAATACACAATGAAATTTACTAGTAGTTTCCCCAGTAACGAAAAGGCCTGGGCCAGACTAAGACTAATTGTAAGCATCCATAAGAAACCTAGCTAGGGCCCAGCGTGTCTCACACTACTACGTCCGACCGCTAAACTAGATCGCGATTGTCTCTTTTTCAAGGTATACTAGCCTAAGTTTACGTGACAGATCCTTGATAGAATCACGCCAGTTTTCAGGATGGATTTTACGTGTACATGGTTTCCCTAGTAGACATTTCTTAATCACTTGATACCGAAAAGGTCACGGCAGGGTTGAGACTAGGCATCCCCAATAATGGAAACCTAATTAACACCCGGCGTGACACCAACCAATACGCCGAATTGTTAAACTGTCACTATTTACTCTTACTCAATTATGGAAAACTATCTGAGCCCGAACTAAACATTCGCCAGTACCCCAAGAGTTAATAATCTAATTGTAAATTCAGTAGAGATAGATCCTTGTTACAGTGACAATTTATTGATTGGGCCTCATCAATATCCAGGACAGAATTTGTGTGTTTATTTACTGTGAATATAATGAACTGTAAAAAAATTCGACTTGGTACAACGTATGTGTCAAACTGATAAATGTTTCGGCAATGCTCAAGCATAACGATTAAGCTCGTGCTTGTCAAATGCACGATATAACGAGAGAAGTCAACAATAAAAGTCAATTGTGTATTTTCCAATTTATATATATATATCAAATTCTATTGTCTCAAAAAAATATAATTTATTCAAAATACGTATCAATTTCTGGCTGAATTAATCCTATACATATTATTATAAAAATTAAC